>OMLP01028201.1:0-23150 GCA_900302685.1 Spondyliosoma cantharus
CCCACAATGCATAATGTGTATAGCAACCAATACATCTTACTGTGTCACACCAAATGAATTCAATGGAGCGCTAATTATGGATAAATATTCAGCTTGCCCGTGGTTAAAAAACGATGCCTGGAGCCGACATATATGCAGCATTAGCATGAATCACAGGGCACTGATTGAGAGGACATATTGGCGTGAGCATGCAGCGAGAAATTCATGTTCCTACAGAAGTAAATGAGGGCTTATATATGTACTTGAGCAGTGTAATAACCTTCATCACAAAGCTGAGATTCAATACTTTTTCACATATCCACTGTGACATCGAGTGAACCCAGAGTGAACCCGAGCGCCTCCATATTTTTAGTTTTGAAGGTTTCTAGTCTTTAAAAGCTGCTAAAACAACAAAGTGAGAGCAATGCTGAAACATCTAAAGGAGAGAGAACAGAAAAAATGGTTAGCTTGGGAGATTCAACTCAGACACTGACGGTGTAGCTTCACAAGCACAAGAAGAGACAGCAGTATACACTCACCTCCAGTCTCATTATTGCTGAACTTAAATCTGAAATTAAGGAACATCAGTTATCTAATTTATCTTTTGATCTTTTGCTGACACTGGGTGATAGCATATACTGATAGCACATATAGTGGACAAAGCTTCTGGGTCTAAAAAGTGAATCCACAGCGAAGTGCCCTAAACTGTCCAGCAGGGAGGGCGACTCCACTGGTTGCAAAAAGAGGTCCACTTTTATATAAGCTTGTGAGAAAATTACCCAACATCTCACGTGATTTATTACCTCAGTTAACAGTTTCCTAATAAGTTTATGGTCTTAATCTCTAGTTTCCAGTCTTTTTTAAAACATCACATTGTTCATTTAGCATTTGATGGTCCCATTAAGAGTAAAATAGGCGATGGATCAGGGTATGATTTTAGGGCGTGGCTACCTTGTGTTTTACAGTCAAATTAAATGAGAATATCCTCCTCAGCTCCATCCTCTCATCAGATCTCTGGAAAGGGGTTCAATAATTCATCAGAAGTGATTCTCACTGGAGACAACACAGGCACCCTCACATCAACTCTGTCTGACGGGGTCAAAGTCAACCTGTAACTTTCCTTCCTTGTTGTCCTTTTGACCTGTCTGAGGGTCATTCACACGTTTAATCGACTGCCAAAGCACCAGCGGCCTCTGTGCCTTTCCAGCAAAGACAGGAAGAGCCAATCAGTGTTTGTTCGTGGCTGTTTGGCCTCTTGACGACCAAAGGGCGCTCATGCACATCACTATCCAGGCTGCTACACTGAGCAGCTACAGTCAAACAAGTCCTAGCAGAGGACAGAACAGCATCGGTTAAAGTTTTTTGTTTGCATTTTTGTTTTTACTCCACTTTTAGTTATTGGTTACCTTCAGCATACAAAAAACTTTTCCGAGTTGTAAAGCTTAATAAACTCGTAAAAACTGTCTTGGATTGGCTGGAAAATGTATCGTCACAAGGCTGAAAACAGAGCTTTTACTTTCTAAACTTTAAGTACAATTAGCTGATAATACTTTTGATTAAAGCTGCACTATGTAGTTCCGCGGAAGACATTTTAATCAGAAGAGAAAGATATTCATTGATTGATTTTTTTTTTATGCCAAGAAAACCTTTCTCTGTTTTCTAGACTGAAAAAACTGAATAAACAAACTGACCTTAAAAGGACAACACAATTTCATACTGTTTGTCATGTGGCGGACCCTGCCACCTTTCTAGCTTCAAACAGTGTTCTGGGACCTTATTTTCCCTCTGTGAACAGCTTGTTTATTCAGTCATGGAAAAAATTTATATTTCTGAGTTTGTATTAATATTGTAAATATTTAAATTTTGAATTTCTCAGTGCCCCTTCAAGAAGGTAATTTAATTCTGAATGCAAGACTTTTACCTAACATGTTGTATTAGTGTTTTTACTGATGTACAGGATCTGAATACTTCCATCACTTAAATTGCTGAGCACTGATGAAATGAGGAATGAAGGCTTTAATGAAGGTGCATTTATAACTCGCATAATCCAAGGCGATGCATCCATGTGACATTTCTCCACCGCTGATGCTGTTACACGCTCAGTAAACATTGACATTTATCACTGTATCAAAATTGGCCTCGCGCGTATGACGACACTTTCTTTTGGGTGTCATCTCTGAACATTCGAGCCGCCAGGTCACTCGTGACACCGAGAACAAGCCGCTCTGCAGATCTCCCAACATCACTGGGAGTAGATTTGAGTGTATTTGATGATTCATCTTCAAAGAGAATAATAATTTAGGACAGTCTGGTGAAAAAAAGACGTGCCTTCATGATGAGACGTGGGGACAGCTGAGACTAAATCTTCTTTCACTTTACCCTCTGCTCTGATCCCCTAACTGTCTTGTACTGGATCTATACTGCATGCTCAGTGAATCTGAGCCCTGCCTGCTGCTTTTAAAAAAGACTTCACACTCGTATGAGCTCATCCTCGTCCAAGTATCAAGCTCTGGGACACTCAGTGCATCAATTTACCAACACTCAGGATGTGGTCCATCCCTGCTGCCATTAAACTGGGATGAGAGGCTGTATGATCAGGATGTTGGATGAAAGAGGGGTGGGTGAGTGCAGGTATGTGACTGAGGTTATTCCATCACACACACATGATTGAATTCAGCCCCTGAAGACCACACAGCTAATACACATGCCTGTTTTCCTGGTCACCAGTAAATTGCTGCACCTACAGCAACGCTCAGGCCTCCCCTCTCCACAGCTGATGACAGGACAAAAGCTGATCTGAGGCCAGACATCAATTCCACCTCTGATAGGAAGTTCTGGTAATTAGAAAGTGATATTTTTGGCTTGTCTGAGCCCCGGACACGTCCTGAAGGTGAGTAATTGGGATCATTGAGTGAACAGTGGGACAGGATGAGTCAGGGATCGAGATCTATTAGTGGCCACTAATCAGAGTCTCTCACTGGGCTCTGGGAGGCAGCCAGCTGGATGACTGCTGGGCCTGCTTTGTGCTGTGTCACAGAGCAAACACCAGCAACACTGCTGCATGTTCTCTACTGTAAATATCTGTGTCAAGTTTTAATGCAGGTCGTCAAAAGTTACCGTTACAGTTTTGACATTACGACACGTATTTTCAATGATACAATCATTTTTAGGGCTAGTCCGAATGTTTACATTTTTTTTTTACTTCCTATCAGGGCTGTCATGATATCAGATTTTCACGAAATAATTATGGTAGCTAAACAATTCACAACAATTGACACCAAGGCTACAGACTATTAGTGTCCCGTCAAATGCAAGGATCATAAGAAAAGACTTAGATTCCTGTAGTAGCTGCGTAGGATTGTTTCAGACTCCTGTGATCCAAACATTGCCAAAATCCCCAGAGCGTTTCAAAGTCTGAAGTCAAAATCCATTTAAAAAAGAAAGCTGTAATCATTTCCAAAATTCACAACATATTTTAAACCCACAAAACATTCTGCTGCGGCCCATGTTTTTTGCCATTTAGCCTTTCAAAACAACATTTTCATGGTCATTAATCTTCCTGCTTGCTGCACATAAAAGGAAGAACGCACCTGTATTAACAGGCAGTCTAGCAGCAATCGGTGGCACAAATTACATTTATATAACCATAATAACAAAAAAGACCATCTCGGTTCAAACGCTTTCATTGCAAATTGCCTAAAGTCGTTACAAAAAAGGGATCATATCATGTCTGCATTCACTTTTGCTCTGCGCCCCCTCAAGATGTCATCACTTTCATTCCAATAACAACTGTAGAAAGATGTCAAAGCAATCGCTCATCTGGTTCAGTTCTAGTCACTTAAGGAAGTTGATTTTTAAAGACAAACTCAGTTAATCCAATGAATCGAATTGAGGATTTGTTTGAGGATTTTCTCAACTTTTTCCTTGGGTGATGACATCATTAAATAAGAGGGCATTCAATCAAAGTTTCATGTGAAAACAGAAGATTATAAAAAAATGACCTTTGTTGCAGCCCAAATCATTTCACTCTCCTCAAATGGTGGAAATCTCATTCTGAAGGAAACTCTTCAGTATTAATATATGCAACACAAATCATTTGAGGCGCAACTAGGGCAACTCTGACTCTTTGAAATCTGACGAGCATGATTCATTTATCACATAAATACTGGGACAGAACATCAGCATCTTTGTATATAAATAAAAATGACGGAGCCAAATTACTGATGTAACGAAGATGAAATAAACTATAACAACTATTTTAAGTGTTTAGGTAGAGGAGAAGAGATTCTTCAGGGCCTCGTCAGACATGACGTGTCAACTCTTGTTGATTTGATCCGGAGAGACCAGCGAGTACACATTTCTTAACATTAAATAATTTCCTTATGTAATTTGGTATGTACAGCTTGAATACTAATTTAGGTTCAATTATATCAAGTGAACCTCATAAACACTGAAAATGTAAGATAATATCTGAAGTTTACTGGACCTGGACATGAAGTGAATTGAGGTACAGAACTGTTTATCGACCGGAGGAAAGCTCGGGGAAAACTTTTGAGATTTATATTCACACTCGCTTCTCAACCTGCCCGCAGCAGCAAGTCTCCGAGGTGCCGGCGTCCACTGTCGGGCGTATGATGACTGCTGACTTAAAAAGGGAAATATACTTTATTTCATAAGTGTACAAAGAGGAGAGGGGAAGAAACAGAACGGAAAGAACCGGAGTCTCTGATGTTTAGTCACTGAAATTTGGAAAGTCTAGAAGAGGCACAAGATGAAATCATTTCATCGCTATTCAAGTTAGCCAGGTTCTAAACCAGAAGTTAGCTCGCTCAGTCTGCAGAAGATCTGGGTATCTTTATACCCGGGAAGTCAAGTGTTTTTGGCTTCATGGGCCACTTTCATACAAATCCATCCATGCGACATGCACAACCTTGGTACCCGTTGGCCCTTGCTACCTTCATGCAGTTTGGTGTTCGGGCCGTTTGGAACAAATCCTGCAGTCACGCTCTGATAAGTAACCAAAGGTGAAAATTTGCTTCTTTTTCTGTGTGATCAGTGACATAATTTGAATCCTAAGGTGGAGCAACTCTGGAGAAAGATAGTTGACACTCTTGGCACAAACCGACATCAGTGGTCTCCATGAATTGTTTCTCAGCCAAATAAACACAGAAAATATTTCACCAGATTTTCTCACATTCCTTCCAGGGTACAATGAAATCAGGACACTTCGACCAGCGGCAATCTTTGGCTCTTGCTCGGAAACTCTTCTGCAGCTCTGCTAGAAACAGAATCACAATACTGCACTTGCATTTATCAGAATCTGGAAGATGGGGCATCTGGTACTCGATCTGCTTTCCAAAAAATGCACAACATGCCAAAAAAAGAAAAGGAATAATAATAGTAATATTTCTATTTTTCATTCATCCTCCCAGCTGGTGTAGGTTTTGTTCGGGGTGAAAATTTGTAGTTTATAAGCAGATGGTGTTTTTAATCAAAATAATTTACAGAAACTGCTCGTTTCCCAGCATTCTGTCTAAAAATACGCACTGCCTGCAGATGGTGCACAAGCATGATTTGCAGATTAGCCTCTTCCTCACTGGCAGCATGTTACATGAATGGTCATAAGTCAACTGGTACGGCGAAAAAAATGGAGTTGGCTATGCAATTAACAAGAGTGATGTGCTCTGAGGAAGAGTGAAGCAGGAGGGAAATCCACTCAGCTGAGGAGGCAGTTTCAAAGGACTGTGTCTCTGCCTGCGTCTGTTTCTGCAGTAATGTCTGTCTGCATGTTTGCATATTTTAGAATATTTCAAAGCTTAAAGTTGCCTTGCTGATAATGAAATCCCACCACCATAAGTGCCAGCCGCTTCTACAAATAATACACAAATCCATAAATAACCCTGAGCCCTGATAGTCGAAAACTCATTCCGACACCTGCAGGAAGGTTATTCTACCTGGCATTTCAAAGTCTTTCATCCGTCAACCCACACGAGCGCGTCAAGCTAAACCTGAGCGCTGTGACCCTGATGCTTACAGTAATGTCATCATTATCCAGCAAAACAGCGTCTTTAAATCTGCCCATATCACAGGGACACGAGGAGAAAACCTTCCTCTGTTTCATATATGTATTGTAAAGTGTGAACTGCTCTCACTTCTCCATCTCAGACCCTCAGAATGATTCAGTTCAGTGCCTCTTCAGCTCCTTCCTGCATCACTAATAGAGGCTGCCTCAGACAGACTGCAGTCTACCTCCGTCCCTGCTTGTTATCCCTGATCTCCTCCGTACTGTTCATGTCCCCTGTCTCCTCTTAGCCCTTGGCATGTGAGGCTGACAGCTCAGTGGGCTCCGAGCCAGAGCTGATACTACTGCCTGTTGTAGGTCAGCCTCCCTCTGGGGAGGGGGGGCAAACACACAATCACAATACGGTTAACAGGAGGCCGTGCCCTGGTGGCTCGGCGGGTCATGTTCCTGCAGCATTGGGGGTGTCACATGTCTTGCTCTCACTCCCTCCCTCACATCTTTCTCTGCCTCTGACCATGATATGAATAGTACAATAAAGACACTCAACAGAAAACCCTGCTGGTTACAAGCCTCCTCTTTACTGTCTCTGCAGAGTATACAATGCTGCTAAATGCACATATGGTATGTTTACTCAATGCCTTGTGTGTGCTATAAGTGATGAGCTTTAATATCTTTTGCAGTGATTTATGTGGGTGCTTGGGGGCTCAGGTAATTGTGAGTGCCCACGGGGAAATCATCCACAGAGGGTGAGTTTTAACTGTGAGCTAAACCTGTGTTCATTCCCACAGTATATGGGAAATAGGATAATGATGGTGTTATTCTATATTCTCCTAACTGTCAAATCCTCTGAAAAGACCAAAACCAACAACAGTAGATTAGCAGGTTGGGTAATCCTTTATGACCTCCCTCATCCGTCTCTAACTGTCAGACGCAGGAAGATTGGTTCCTTCTGGAGACAATATTCTTTAAAAGAAGCTCACCTATACCTTGTTTTATGTATTTCTACTTTTATAATTTCAAAGCCTTTCATGGCTTTATTTGATAGGACAGTATTCAAAGTTCATTTTTGAACCTTACTCCCAGCTCCCAACTTTGGGATGGTGGCCGAAAAAATGCATTTGTTGGGGATCTTCAGTGGTGGATTAATGTCATTTGATGCTCTAGTGAGTAACTGTAGCAGGTCAGTATCACCACTGATTTAATTGCTCAGTCAGGAATACCAACTTTTCTTGGATATGAAAGGGCTTCTGAGAGAACTTAGGCAGTAAACTGTACAAGGGACCCTTGAGACTGGGGTTACAAATGGAGAAATAAATGGAATATTCTTATAATTTCAACATCTAATAATTAAAACTCTTTGGTCAAAGAACAAGTCAGTAATGAAAGATGTAGGCCTGTGCATTTCAAAGAAGAAATACAAGAAAAACGGCCTGCTCGGGCCCTAGAAATAGAAACTTTCCCATTTTAATCAACCCTTCCTGGCCATTTCAGTTTACAAGGTGCAGTTGATTGCACCATGAGGTCCTTGTCCAACGGTGTGCGTGAATTCCCCCTACAGAGGACAAAAGCAGTGGATCAATAAATGACCCCAACACATGGTTCAGACTCTCTGAAAAGTTTTTTGCTACATGATTGATTTGGTACAAACACTGATCCGTCAGTCTGGCTGGCAGCGTGATTTACTCGCTGAAAGGAAAATTCTACCTACAATTGGCGCTTGCCGGGTGTTTTTTGACAATGGAATCGTTGATCTTGGGATTGCATGAATTGATATCCAACCATTTAAATGAAGATGGATTTTAATTGGCAAATTGATTTTTGGGCTGTGTTCATAGTAATCTGGACTGTACATGTCTGTAATTAGGGTAATTAGGCAACCTTAAACCTTTAATTTACAGCTACACTGAAAACTTGCTTTTTCTCTGCTCTGCCTGCATTCACCTCACTCTGGACCACCCGCTCTCTCTCAATAAACCACACACCTTTTAGAAATCCATCAAGAAACTCACTATCCCGTGGCTCATTCATATTTTAAGGCACTACAAATTATATCCAGCTATAAAAAAAAGAGCCTGAGAAGTCGGCAGTTAGAACAGAAGTTCAGACAGTTGTTGCAAAAGAGTCTCATCTAGTTGCATTGCTGTGATATAGAAGTTGCAGATGGCACAAGTTCAAATTTTTCTAGTCAAATAATGACCTTTTGGCATGTAGGACAGGTCAACCGCCATCCCACAGCGTCAGTTTTTAAGTGAATCACCTAAAATGATATAACAATGTGACAATTCCCACACAGTTTGTTAGCTTAATATAGCTTCATTTTTCAGACAGTATGACAGTATGTGAGGTTGTGAAGTGCCTGGTTTGTAAAGTGTTGTGTGAAACTGTGTAATTAAGTTCCATTAAAATGACAAGCAAATCAGGTACAAACAAATACTTTAACTTTCTTTATTTTTTAGCAACTGGAGGGGTTTACTGCAGGTTTATACCAAGGTGTGGGGGAACGCTCAATCTGATTGCATGGAATCAATTAACTCCTGATGAATGGACACATACAGAACTATTAAGTATCAGTGCGTTCGATGGTTTTGTCCCCCAAGTCGTCCATTAATCCCTGATTACTGACACCTTGTCAGGCATTATCCCTTACTTATGGTCAGCTTCGATCTACACTGATAACTTTTTATGCTTTGCTGCCAATCCAAATGTAAATGTTATTATGAAAAGTTTTACAGTTTTGAAAAGACAATTACACGACACATTTTTTGGCCAGAAGATGATGTAACCAGGGCAATTATTTAATTATAAAGCACAAACTTACATAACCAACACCCAACACTGGATGTGATTGCAGCAGTTCTAAAAGGCTCCATCTGAACACTTGGATTTGTTTCTTATCTTGAAGCTTTTTGTCAGCCAGTCGTGACTCTTTGGTAAGCGGCAGATCAAAGAAATCAGAAGGAAAACGTCAGCAGTGACTCAGATTAAAAAGCTTCACATGGAGCTTTGCTTTTTTGCTTTTTCTCTCCAGGCCAGCACAACTTCATTCCAACATATTCCAGAAAGAGGAAGGCCCCTGCAGTCTCGAGATGTACAAACTGATATCAAACCAGCATCAAAGTGAATTCTGAAGCCCCAGATTCTGAGTCACCCAATCCTCCAGAAAGAAAGGAGAGAAAACCAGAGTGGTACATCCACTTCAAACAGCCTGAGATTGATTGAGAGTCAGTGGTGATGCTCTCACAGGGGTTCTGGCGTACAAACTTGACACACCTCAAAATAAAAACACTATTCTCTCAGATGAAGCCTTCGAGGGTGAAAGCATGTGCTACCACCAGAGAGCAGTTACAGCCACACTGATCTCCTCCTGTCTGACAAATACCACTTCATTTCAAAAGAAGGAACAATCAGTTTGCATGGTCATTTGCATTTCAACCAATTGTAGCGAGTCCCCTGAGCATGTTCAGCACATATGATTATTAATATGGCCCTCGAGAGCGAGAGAGCGAGAGAGATGATATAAAGAGTTGGAGAGAGAGAGGGGAGGAGGCTAAATGTGCCTTTTAGGCTCAGGTTTTGATAAGGAAGTCTTTGTGGACACTGTCCCACATATTGTTGCTCCAAGCAGGAGCACTGCTGTCCATGTGAAGGTCAACCCAGGTTAGCTGGGTGCCTCTCATCACCCTACATGACAAAACACTGCTCAGTTTCTCTTCTCTGTACTTTCATTTCCTCTCTGGCTCCTCTCCCTCTCTGCTATCTTTTTTTGCTTCTCTTGGGGCTATGCAAAAGAAGCCGGATAATCCTGGTGCATGCAGCCTGCGAGAGTCTTCTGCAGAGAGAGTGAGTGGCTGGATCACTACAGCGACAACCCAAAAAATCTACTGGTGCATAATGTGACATAGTGTGAGCAGCAAAAGAAGGAAGGAAGGAATGAAGGGAGCGTACCTGGCTCGTGGTCCTGTGCAGGTTGGTGTCCCCCTCTGGCCGACACTCTACATGGCAAAAGTGGTGTGTTTGTGTCTGCACATGTGTGTGTGTGATGGAGGAAGAGAGAGAGAAGTGAGTGCCGTTGAGGAGACAGGGAGAGTGCACAGTGCAGTGGAGAAGATTGGAGGCAGGGTACTCAGTGTGTGCTAAGACAGAGCCTGTGCATCTCCCTCCCTCCCTCTCTCCCTCTCTCCCTCTCCCTCTCTCTCTCCGTGAGTATAATCCTTTCCACAGTCTACGGGGACGAGCTGCAAATGAACCAGCTCTATCGCTCCCTCTCTCCCTCCACTTCCCTCTTGTTCTGTATCTCGGCTTTGCACATGAGCCCCTAGCAGAATTACCCTCCCTGTGCCTCCACCTTGCAGTAGATAAGCCTGAAATGCAGAGAGCACTCTTGCCCTTAATGACTGCCACAACTCTATCACACCTTTTCCCTCGTCTTTTTCCCTCCGCTGAGGTCTTTACAACGCCACCGTGTTTGCGCTCGTTTGTGTCGCAGTGACTCCTCTGTGTGATTAGACCGCCACTCCAGCTGTGCTATTCAGACATGCATGTTTATTGCTTATACAAGAACTTAGGACGCGATAATACCTCGTGTGTCGTTACGGCGGCAGCACTTTGTTTGGAGTCTGGCTTGTTTGTGCCGAGGCTTCAGCTGCATTTGAAGTTCTGTGTTCTCGATTTCTGGCAACACTGTAAGATGCACTATGCAAATGTTGTTCGTGAGTCAGACTATCCTTTATCCCATCTGGAAATGTCTGGCATCATATTAAACCAGGCTGCATGATTGAGGAGACAGTGTTTCTCTCAGAAATAACTCAACTATCTCCAGTCGCCTACATTATGTAATAAAACCATTACTGTTTATTTAAAAAATAGCATATAATCTATTTCAGTTCTAATGTTAATGTTAAGAACTGCTCCACTTACCAGTAGGTGTGGGTGCAAAAAATCGATATGGCTATATATCACAACACTTCTTCTTGAGATACGATTATCAATAAGCTGGTGGCAAATAACGCTTTTTCTATTAAAACTTGCGGGATATTGGAATGATGTCACACATGCAACCTTCCTTTTGTCCAATCAGGTTAATTTGGTCCTCGAGTCCTTTTTCAGGTTTAACGTCATTATGAGAGCAATCACAAATCCCACGACAAGTTCATGGGTTTACCTGTGCGGCCTTCCATCATATGCTCCTCAAGAGTTTGAGGAACCCTGTGCTAAAACATACAATAATATTTTAGACAATAATTTGGCAACAGTTTATATTATATTTATTTATATTTATATTGCGTTTTAAAGAAGCTTTTCCCAGTTTGTTGTGGAAGAACTTGACTGGCCTGCACAGAGCCAACATTAGCGTTGAACCTCAGTGATGTTCTTGTGTCTGAATGGGAGCAAATCCATACAGCCACTCTCCAACAATACACCGTGGGTAAAATGTTCCGGTGTCAACGTACTTTTGGCCATGTTGTGTATAAGATTTCTTTAACTATGCAGCTGGAAGAATCCAAAAACTTTTCTTTCCAGAGAAGTTTCCACTGGAACAGGTTTCTACGGAGGAAATATATTAATCTGTCAACGGAGAGGATTATTTAGAGAGGCGGGACACTTTCCTCTGGAAACATTACTGTCACCAGGGCTGCAACTCTTCATTATTTATATTTTTTGATTAGGCTGTCACTCATTTTCTTGATCAACTGTTTGGTCTATAAAATGAGTCCAGAGTGACACCAAGTTTTGTCTGAAGAGACCAAAATCCAAAAGATTTTCAACTCAATATCATTAAGGAGTACAAAAAGAAGATTTAACCAGTGTATTTTTTGGCTAAATAAGAAACAATTAAGCAATTGTCAAACTGTTGCCAATTACTCCATCAGTCCATTGACAGAAAATTTAACGAATAATCATCTTAGCTGTAACTGGCACCTATTAATTGTGCTGGGGAGGCTGTAGAGGATTGAAATCGCTCAAAAATGAGCGTCTGATGTCTTCAGGTAATCTTCTCAACACACCAGGATGTTTTTGTGGCTGTTGCCAAATACAGATGTCATGCCAGGTGGAATTAGACATCGTCTCATTACTACTTGTGCTGCGGATATACAGTATGAGGCCTATTCATGTCATTCACTCTCACTGATGCAAGAGCAATCAGCAGCATACAGAACAAATTGGTTTTGATGTTGAGATGAGTTTATTTCCTGCAGCTGGGTCTACACATCCACACTGTGACAGCTTTATCCATCTGCATTTGTCTGTTTCTATAATGTGACTCTATGCATGTTGAGACCAATTTCCTCTTCCTCCGTGCCCACTCAAACGCTCCCGATTCCTAAATTAGGCCGAGTGTTTCTCCCCACCCACGCACTCGGCCTACTGTGTGTATCCATGATGCTACAGTGGCTCTAACACGTCAAACCTCTCGCCTCCCCGTGATGACTGCGGGGTGGGAACGCGAGCCCGGCGGATTATGAGCGTGTCAAATTGGCAGAATGTATTAGAGTCACACCGATCACCGTCACATTTACCCCCACTAGTCAATTATCAAGATAGATAGCTCATGCAGATAATAGCCCGCAACGGCAACTGGACCCATTTTCTGCTTAGTGGACGGAGGGGAATGAAGAGAGATGTAGAAGGGAGAGAGAGGAAGGAGAGTAAGCATTGGCGATGTTGTGATAGGAAGAAAATGCTACTTTCAGCACTGCTAAAATCAGATTGGGTAGACTGAGATAAAGGTAAAAAAAAAAAGAAAGCAGGGCCTCTATTATTGCAGACTGCCTCTGGATCCAGGCTAGGGGCCCGGGTGGCAGAAATATGGAGGGAGAGGCACACTTGTCATCCCAATGAAATCATTCTCCAAGGCTGCTGAGGAAGGCGAGAGCTGCACAGAGATGAGATCCTACAGCCTGTGAGAGTGTGTGTGTGTGTGTGTGTGTGTGTGTGTGTGTGTGTGTATGTGTACACGTAAGACATGCAGCAAGGCGAGTGAGTGAGACAGAAAACTGCAACCAAAAAAAAAACTGTTCGCTGATTATATCGCTCTTGCTTATAGGCATCTTTTCTCTCACGCACGCTCCAGATTTATCTTCATCTTAAATCTGCCTTGTCTTCAATAAACACCACAAATAACACCAGATTCATGTCGTCATGTCAATATTCACTCCAGCGATCCATAAATCAACCGTTCACTGCAGTTAAATCTGCGCGACGTGACTTGTGAGGATTTTTCCACACCCAAAGAAGGGCAGCAAATCATTACAGAGAGGCTGAAACAAGAGAGTTTGGTACTGAAAAATGACTTCAACAATTAATCGATTATTATCAGAGTAACTTAAAACAACTGATGGTTTAAGCAACCCAGTTCAGCACAAAAGCATGCAAGTAGACCCACTGATCCACTAGAGGTCAGCCTTTGAGTGAGACGGTTTGTCTCGCCCTCGGCAAAAAAAGGGCCAAAAAAGGTAAAGGAAAAGGGTGAGATAAAGAGCCAGAAAGTCAAACAGCGGGAGGTTGAAGATGATCAAGTTGTTCATTTGTAGAACTTGCAGTAAGGCAATCATAGCTGGAGTCCTGTGTGAGGCCAACAGTCAACAGAGTAGTGAATTAATGAGTCCTAAAGCCAGACTTCAGTTAGCATCTTGCACATTTAATGCCTCGTCTCAAAGTCTATGAGTTTTTAATCGTTCTTTGGTTAAATGCCTGAAATAACGTCTGTGGTGACCACAGGCTGAAGATATTAACGCACTTTGTTCCACAACATAAAATACATTACATACATTAAATGTCCCAAAGTTTATTGTTAAGGCTCTTGCGTGTCTTAAAAACAGCGGCTGCTATCAAGTGTCGAAACGAGCCTACAGAAATATACTAAGTGAAGATAATGATAGTGAGTGATCTTCAACTGTCAGCAAAGCCACAACATCCTGAACAGTAAAAGAATATAAGATGTTTTAGATGTTTTTTGCCAACTTCAAGTCGAGCAGGTCAAAGATCAGTGATGTTTGTTGTTAACTGTGCCAAGAACAGTGGAAAACACTACAGACTTGGTTTATTACCTGAAGCGTCAGCACTGAATAAAGCATGGCGACTGCAAGAGCTCGCAATCTCACAAAGCAGTGAAACTCATCTACTGGAACAAGTAGAGAGGCACCGAGAGACACAACAGCTGTAAACTGAAGTGTTACTATCTGCTGCTTCCACTGTTACAACCTACAATCTGGCACTCAAATTACTAACAGTCAAGTTAGGAAACCAGGAGAAATTCTCGTTAAGGTTGCTGTGGTGACTGGTCAGTTAGGGAGGAGTACCCAGATCTGTTGATACTGCTGTGCCGACAAATACTGAACAAATTCCTTTAAATCAATATCATCGATTATTACAGTGATCAAACTGTGCTTCCTGAGTGACAACCTCAGACGCATGCTGTTAAATTGTTTAATGCAAAGGACATGAATGCTGATACAACATGTGAAAAGTGAGTGAAGCTTTTTAATCATAAAATGTATTTTCCCTACAAGATTATTGTGGCAAAACAAATTACTATGATTACATGATAACAATATTATCACAATATCTGTAGAAAAAGAAAGTTATCAGGCAAATTCATCTTTAACTTTGTTTAATGTGTGTTCCATCTGTTTTCTGGCAAATAAATTACACCCGAAATGTGAGTGTAGTAAATCTTGCTAGAAAACTTTTCTATTGACGAGCCCCATGACCGTATTATAATAACTTCCTCCTCCTCCTCTCTCCCCAGCTCCCCTCATTTAGACACCCCATTATTCCACTCGACAGAAGCTTTTCATTTGAGAGTCTGATCGGGGATTCAGAAGGGCCATTCTGTTTAATCAGCACATGAGCAGCTTGTTAAATGTTGTAATTCAGTCATCAGTGTGGTCGAGCTGCATTTGTTTGCTTCTTAAAGACACGTGTCGAAGCTGTCAGGGCAGATCTGAGATGACAAAGAGCGAGGCCAGATCAGAGCTGTCACACAGCACATGTAGAAAACACCACCAGCTAACACACATATTCCTCATGTAAACACACATGATGCAGACAGGCAGATGACTGTACATATGCAAACAATAGAGACGATTCTCACAGGGCACTTTATCTGGGTTAACAGGTTTTATATTCATGCTAACATTACAAATACTGTATTCATCCCTTCATGTTCATATCGCTGATTATCACCATGATTATATTTGTCCTTCTCCCCTACAGAGTCTTGTTTAAACTGCTCTGATTCTACATTGGATGCGTTCAGCAACAGTAATCAGCTTTAGATGCTGGACAAACACCAGTGTGTTGACTGATGCAGCACAGAACAAATGGGCAAGGCTGTCGGACTAACTAATCTAAATCTGCTACCTGAATTAAATGCAGAGATACACACATACATCAGACTGACACACTAACATCTCTGTGAGGCTTAACTAATGCATAGCAGTGCTTTGAGCTACAATTCTTACAATGACAATGTTAACATGTCAATGTTTAACATCCTCACCATCTTAGTTGAATGTGTAAGCATTCTGACATTTGCCAGCTGAAGCTGAGGCTGATGGGAATGTCATTAGTTTTTCATTAATGCAGCATTTTCCCTCTGTTTGTGGAAGACTTTGGCTGCAAGTACTTGGCTCATTTCAGTTAAAAATAGGCAATTTCATGGAGCGCCCCTCTGAGTGTACAAGAGCTGTACTCTTTAGCTATGCTGCATATCATCCCCCTTCTCTCTCACTCTCTCCCTGTTTCCTGTCACTCTACGCCTGTCCTATCAAATAAAGCCAAAGGCCAACTTAGTATTTTTTTTTAAATATGCAATTGAACCTCATTTTGGACCATTATTAATAAAATAAAGTCCACTGGGGATAAAACTACAACCACTAGATCTGAGAAAAGTCTTATAATTAGTTTAATGCTTTACAAATTAATTTTACCTCCGTTCAGGTATAGTGGTGCCCAATACGGCTTGGGTGCTACGCCTGAGCCTTATAATGGGAAGGAAAACCCCAGAATCTGGTTCTCAACTAAAGTATTGGACAGAATTCTGACTTGATGACGAAGCAGTACAGGAAAAGTTACTGGATCATCAAAATCATTAAAAGCCATCGTCCAGGCCACCTGAATGTTTGTATGCGTTTCAAGGAAACCCATCCAGTAGATTTTTGCAGTCAGGACCTAAGTGATGGACTGACTGACAAACAGACAAGAGCTATGTCGCTAGCATGGCTAAAACACAACTAAGCAGCAGCTAAAAGTCTTGTTTATCCTGACCTTCTGTGGGTAGTCTTGTATAGCCAGACCTATGTCCAAAGCACTGTCAGCACTGGAGAAAAGTCTGGCTGCAAAAATAATAATCCTGCTATATGGGGGAAAATGCTCTGGCTTGTCTGTATTTCTTTAAACCAATCACAATCGTGACAGGCAGGCGAAGCAAAGCTCAGGGTGCAACAATGGGGAGCTAGCTGAAACCCTGCACAGGAAAAAGTAACAGCTTGTTTACATTCATACTGTCTCCAACAACGTTAGTATAAGGGTGACTTGCAATTTTTCAACATGTAGGCTGCTAGCTCTGGGGGTTGCTGTTGTTTCCTGTAGAGACAGGGAATCTGAAAACAGTGACACAGATTGCAAAATATAGGTGAATGGCAGGTTTATACCCACAGTCTACATCCGGTGAGTCAGACTTTTCTGTGGATAACTTCAACCTCTCTGCAGCTATGTAAAAGTGTACTCATGGATGTGGTCAGCTCACCAGGATATCACTGTTGGGTGTGTTACAGGTGCAAGAAAAACCACAGCGGAGGAGGTGACAGACTTGAAACACTGCTTACAGGTTTACTCTTCTACAATATGTTATGTTCACCAAACAACAATTCTCCATGATCTCTGCTGAGCCTCGTCCATGTTGGACTGATTCCAATCGATCATACATTTCATTCAGCTCCAGTCGAGCTGTTTTATAGACTTATTGTTCCTGCGGTCACAAATCTAAAGTCAGTGTCACGTCTAAAGTCAATTTGTTTGTGATTCTAGTTACAAACAGGAGTTCCCATCCATACCATAATCCTGTAATTTGAGCAAATAAGAGCTGATATCCCCAGTGATGTCTGAGCTGTTCTGCCTACGCATCCAGCATGCACAATTCATAGTAAATGGGTAATATGTGAAACAATGTGTGGCGCTGTGCCCGTAGCACAAAGCAACCTGACAGGGGTAAAGCTGCAGCGGTGATGAATTTCATAAAACACAAACAAACAAAGCACACAGAGCCTTTCTGCTCTGTCACAGAACACACAGTTTTACCTGCGACAGTGTGTGCCGAGCAGCCGATTCCTCTCTGCTCTTTGTGCCCTGATGTGTGACAGTAATGCTATCTGATAGGCTGTTCCCTACCAGAGATGTCACTGAAATAGAAATCCCTTATCAAGGACAAAACGTTACAGCTGTAAGGAAAAAAAAAATCTGCAGATGAATATCTGTGATTCGGTCTTTCAGGGAAAGTTGTCAAATTAGAATCTGAATGTATTTCCCACTGCACTAGAAATGCCAGAATGTGTGACGGCAGCAGGAAGACCTTGAAGTAACCTCTTTTCACACAGGAACACTCGAGCACACACTGCGAAAATCCCAAACCCCAAGACAATTCCTAATGCCTTTCCTATGGCATCTTAAAAGCTACAACAAAGGCCATTTGAGAGAAAAATCAGTCCATGCATTCATGTACAAAAAAAGTCATCCAGAGACTTCCAGTGTTCAGGAAACTGATGGAAAGATGCAAGAAAAAACAATCTGTCTCAAATCAAACCTCTGCTGAGGGAGAAGGAAGTTAGGAGATGCTGATTGGCTGCTCAGCCAAACGAGCTGGGAATCAAACTTCAACAAGCACACACTCTCTGGGACACCGTGGACCAGCTTCAGAGGACTCTTTTATGTCTAACACTGGAATCCTGACAGGCAGATACAGAGTTTGTTTATGGGGAGATGACGGATATCTTCATTCTAATCCACAGAGTCTACAGCTCTGTTAAACGTTAATAGACCTTTCTTCACGGCAGACATTTTGACCTTATAAAGCAGGAAACGCTGAGCTGGAACTAATACAGTTAACCACAGCTCCATTACATTCAGTATGCTGTGAGCCAGCATGTATATGCCAACAGCAGGACCCTGGACTGACACAGCTAAATACTTATTAATAATATTAGCTACACCTGTGTAAGGCAGTTAAAGCTTGTGTGAAATAGGTCTATACATTGTGTTAATGTAACAAGTCCCTGGGGAGATTTTAAGAGGCACTACACCAATTTTATATGTCAAAGTCAATTTACAAGTCACAGTGAGAACTACTTAGCTAAGTCTGAGAAAATAATGCAGGTGATGTCACTGCAGTTATCTCATCTTGGGTTGGGAGGATTTATAACAGAGCCTGGGTTATTAAGTGTGGCCATCCACCATAAAAGAAGACTTTAATGAGGAGATGCTGTGTTTTTGGAGCTTTGAGTTGCATTATCAGAAGGTAGAGATAAACAATTAATTGAAATCACAAAAATCCAAATTTGTTGATAAAAAAAACATGTGTTTAAACATACCATTATAAAATGAAGCACTGTGGTCCTACAGATGTGCTCCGGGCTACCATTCATATCAGACATACTTGTTTTGTGCAGAACCTTGCAAAAATCAAATCATGAACATCATTTTATCACAGCCCAACCAGAATATCGATATAGGCCGATCACAGATGTATCGTACCGGCTGTGGATGCATTTTCTGATAGATGCCATTTGTGGATTTACCACTGCGCTCTACCTGGTAAACTCAAAAAGGGATTGTAGCTGCAGACACTCTGTTAAAGTCTTAGAATTGCAAGACTGAATTGCAGGAGTACTCCTCTTGAGGGATCAATACAGTGTCCTGATATTTCAACAGCCTGGAGTGTACACCATGCACCAGGTGTCCTGCCTGGGGCAGGAGTTAGACACTGATAGCTTTGTCATCTCTCGACCTCTCCAGTGAAGTCCGGTTAAGACAGATTGAATAAAAACACAGTGCCCTCAAACAACTGAAGGGGAACCACTGATGCTGCAAGGGCGTCATCTTTTACTACAACCAAATGCGACATCATCTAGCAAAGCACTGGGTTGGTCAATCAGAGACACGACAGCACATATTTTTGGCAGATAACTACATAATATAAATGAATTATTTTCATATTTTACCATGAAAACTTTCAAGAGTAATACAATCCTTCCTCATATTATAAACCACTGTGCAGTGTTCAAAGACTCCATGTAGACTTCATGGATTGAATCAGCGATGCCTGAAGAAGAAAGACCCCACCAACGCAGCCCCTTGTATTTTGAGCACAGGGCTGTTTTCAGTCCAAACACCCACTAAGGAATCTGTGGATCCAAAAAGGCAGGAATAAAATGAATCATACTGGGGCTGGGTTTAAAAAAAATAAAGAAATACATTTTCGAAAAAGATGCTTGAGGTCATATGTAACCACTAAATTCCGAGGAAAGTTTGCTGTTTCAGTTCACTGATGTTATTTTAGACAATTAAGTTTATTGTTGAACTGTAAAATATCCTGCCTCGTTATATCTTTGTCACGTGTTCGATAACCACATTCAAGGGATCATTGCAAAAGATTGTATAAATCTGCCGATATAGAGTGTCAAAGTCGCGCCCCGTCTGACGGACCTCATGGAACTTTATTTTGGAAAGAAATTTTACAGTAGTCAGTGAGGAGAGAGAATGTTTGATCTCGCTTGAATTGGGTCAAGAAATCTTTTATCTTATCGTTTAAATTCACAAACATGATTTGTCTCTCTCCATTCACTACCACACAAAGTTGTTTCCGAAATAAGGTCCCATGAAGGAAACTGGATGGGGCGTGACTTTGGCTCTCTATAGATCAATTTTGGATTTCTTTCACTAACTAATATCAGTACCGGCCCCAAAAATCCAGTATCAGCCAGGCTCTTGTTAAAATCAATCAAATCAAAAGTTTCTAAAATTGTAGTGCATGTCCAATTTAATGTGATCAAACACAATTACAATGCAGCACACACACCCACAATCACACACAATAATGTGGAGAACCATCAGAAAAGCCCACCACACTCAGTAATGTCACCCCTGCAGCTCAGGGTCAACAACACTGCAGTAATCTGTTTTGTGGCTAGTGCCCCATGATAAGGACTCTGTGTGTGTCTGCATGTGTGTGATCATTTAAAGAACAAATGGCAAAACAATATATATGTGATACATTCGCTGCTGCAGAGGAGTTTAAATAATCGCTGCCACAGTGTCCACATGAGGTCATTATCAGCACTTTATGTCCAGCGACTGTCGCCTGCAAAGGGAAAATTTTACAGTTAGTGCTGAGAAAAGTGTGACGCAGTCGTTTGCAATTAAGCTGATTTATTAGAGAAAAGCCACCGCCATCCCTTCAAGGAGAGGCTTCTCTCCGCTTATTCCCTCTATTTTTCTTCCACTTGTACACAACTTCTGCAGGCTGGAATACAAAAATACTGATGACAAAAGCATAAAAGGCTGCCTCACTTTCTTTATCCTTCTTCTCATTGCCAGACAAGTCTTTTTTAAAAGCGAAATTCTTTCTTCCTCCGAGCCTATTGCATATCATTTGTCTTCATACAGAGGGATTTGCCTTTAAAGAGACTTGGTTATTTTTTTTTTATAAAGAAAAATCTCCTCTGGTAAGAAATGCTATATGACAGTCATCAGCATCTTTCCTCTAACAACAACGGGCACCTTTGAAAATTATCCTCAATTCTCGTCTCAATGTCCTCACATGTTTCTCTGTGTTGTCAGTGTGTTTGTCAGATGCCTGCATCTGCCAGAGGTAATATGAGTTCAGGGTAAAAGATGGTGGATCGTTATGGGAAAAAGAAAATGTAGCATCGTGAGTTAGATAACTTTTACAGCAAGCAACAAAATGCAAAAGAAAATATTTTTTGCCATTTCAGATCAATTATACACCTATGTCATAAATATGGACAGCTAGACAGGTGCGTTTGTGCTATTAAATTATCAAAAACATTGATGACGAGTTGATAACTTTGCTAACACAGCCAAGAATCAAGTATGTGCAATGACGCCAGACAAAGCAAATCAGCCAATATGTCCAACAGGAAGTAGGCCACATCAGCATCCATCTTGGCGTATCTTCATAAATGTTAGGACTGGGCGACAACATCAAATATCACCATATTTTTGACCAAATACCTCCATAAAGATATCGCGACAACATTGGATATGATGACTAAGTGAGTAAAGACAAGTAATAGAATAATTAGGACAGTCTGGTAAGTTCAGAAATTACACAATTTTACTGTACTGCAGTCTTAAAAACCAGGAAAAGACAACACTTATGTCGTATCATGATATAACAATCTCAAATCTAAGACGATACATAATCTAGTCTCACAATATTATATTGATCAGATGCCCAGCTCTGTCTTGCTGCCATTTAGTTTGCTAAAAAAAAAAAAAAACAGTCGAAAAACCTCCTTCTGCTAATAAACGGTGAAAACAACGCTGCCGCAATTATCCAGTTTCAGTCTGGTCCTGGCAGAGTCAAAGAGTCAGCTAGCTGCAAAGATCATTAAGCTAAATAGCCATGGGCAGCTACGATTAGCTGCAGTTAGCGGTTACTTAGGTTCCATCAGGAAACTCTGTAAATCACAGAGAGATGAAGCAGAGCAGCTGGAGGACCTAAGAAGGAAAACGAGAAAATGTTTTCTCTATAAAAGACGATCCAGTTTCACTGACACAAATTCACGATTTCTATTAGATTTTTTTTATTTTAATTATGTTTTCCCAAAGCTGACAGCAATCATATCATATCACATCTGGATCACTGTCATTTACATATTTTATTTTTTAAAAAATGGGGGTATTTCCTCTTTTGGATGTGCACAAGTCAGGGTTGGAGAGAGAAAATACTACTGGAAGAATCGCCAAATCCTGTTTTTTCTTTTCGATGACCAAAACTGAAAGCTCAATTTGATCGACTAGGCGATAAAAAATTGTGACATGCCTAGTTGGTGACGTGGTGCTTCACCAGAGATCGTACCTGTTCACTCAAGTTACACAGTGCAAGAACAGGTGTTGAATGACGAAGCATCATTCTTCCTTTTATATGTCAGTGCAGCTTAAAGATGATTTTAAAGCTGTTATTCTAAGTTAAAACAGCTACATAAGGTTGTCTGAAAGCTACATACGTCCTGCTGCATATACGTTTGCAGTCTGAGTACAGATGTGATAGTTTTAGACTAGGAGGCATCGGGGGGCCGAAGCAGGTCAAGTCAGTAAAATATTAAAGTGAAAGATGTTTTGAGTGTGTCCTAGAAAAAACATGGACAGATTTTACATGCTTTTTACCAGAAAGAACACGTAAAAAAAAGGAGTGCATTTTTTATTATGAATGGCACTGACAGAGTGACTGAACTCACTGATCATGACTGCCTAAAACATC
Source organism: Spondyliosoma cantharus (assembly GCA_900302685.1). Classification (NCBI taxonomy): domain Eukaryota; kingdom Metazoa; phylum Chordata; class Actinopteri; order Spariformes; family Sparidae; genus Spondyliosoma; species Spondyliosoma cantharus. Next base: position 22,503 of record OMLP01028201.1, read on the forward strand.
TTAAAGCACCTTGCAGCAGAGTTTTTGATCAGCCCTCTCAGTTCCAGGAGCCTCACTGAATAAATTAAACAACATCCGCAGATAGGCTGCCAAGATTATCCTGGGTCAGCTTTACTGAGTCGGGAGAGCCAAATTAACTGAGATTTCTTGTTAATAACTGTGTTGCGTTGTGTCGTCAATGTTTCACTGCTTCCTGTGACTAGAAAGGCCAGAGTTGTTTAATTCGATAGTAAAAAGTTCACTATTTACCACAGATCTCACTACAAAGTTTCCTCTATGACAACATTGTCCAAATATAAAAATAACTACATCTACAGACCTAATTTAAAAGCAATAAAACAAGTTTCCATGTCATCACATTCAAGCAGTATTTGACAAACAGGCTTCAGGGATGAAGTGAGAGCAGAGTTACTGCTGCTCAACTGAGGGAAGTGTCCTTGAACAAAAAACTGAATCTGTGCCAGCTCCACAGGTGCTGCTCTCAGCCTGCACTCCGCTCAAAAGGCAATCATTACTTCCCCTTCAAACAAGAGAATCTATACTTTATGAAGAGACAGAGACACGAGCTGAGTGCCAACACCACACTGGAAGATGGAGATACAACGCACAGCTGCAAACAATATGAAACCGTTACACACAGAGCTGGGG
>OMLP01028201.1:35967-47625 GCA_900302685.1 Spondyliosoma cantharus
CTACACTGCTGCAAGTTAAAAAAAAAAAAAAAAGAAAAAGACAGACCTGCATTCAAAGCCCCACTTAAGTAAAAGTATGTAATTATCAGCAGAATTTACTCAAATCTAAAAAGTAAAACTGCTCATCTGCAGAAAAAACAGTCACTTTCCAATACTATTCTAATTAAGACAATATTCAGTATTTGATACAGGACATGTAAAACGTCATATTCCCTTTGGATACTATTCCGAATGGAGGATTTTCTGACGAAGAGGTTGGATATGCTGGTATTATTCTTCGCAAAAAAAGGTTTTGGTTTAGAGATAATGACACAAGCAACATTTTAAATTCATCGAAACGTGTTTAATATGAAATCATTTATTCAACATATAAAACAGGTCTGAAAAGGGTGCAAAACATTCAACGCACGTAAAACTAACAAAACCTAGTGGATTAAAAAAAAGAATGTGTGAACACAGTAAACTTTGGACTGAATGAATAACGACCGTGTTTGTATGTATGCTGACGTCTTAGCTCGGGATCTTCACGACAAAATGCAAAGAGTTTAAGTGCAATTATTCTAAATAAAAGATATGACGCTTACACAACCAATAACGAAAAGGTCAAAACACTTTTAATAAATGTCCAAGAAACTTCCCGGAAATAATTTGGTATTCAGACCATTCTGCTCCATCCATCCAAGTAAATGTTTATTTACCATTTGTTTGTACATTCAATTATATTTTGGTCTGCTGAAAAGGAGCTTATTAGGAAATCGCTGACCTGTAAAATAAAGCGTTACCAAAGAGTGTTAACTTGAGGTCTGCTTAAATCTTCTTCTAGAGCTTTAAACACATCTTACCTTCATAAAATCAACCTACATCTACAACAAGATTTCATGCACCCTCATAAAATGTGTGTTCATGTGACAGATTTGGTTGTTTAAACATCACGAGACAATCCCCTTCACCATCGTTGTGCAAATACAGCGATTAAGAAAATGCACAAATAAGAAGGTAATGTACAAAAACAAACATGTACAAAAGAAGTGAGGATTTACATGCTACATGATTGCAACCTGGGGTAGTTTCATAATTCCAATATCACAATTATCTTCAGTGGTAATATCAAAATTCATGTGTTCGTTTCTTACATTATGCAGCTGGAAAATCCCTGTGAATCCCTCTGTTCAGTTTTGGCCTCAGAGTGCCCTCTGGTGGCCACAACCGATCGGTTCCTCAGTGAGATCTGGTGAAGCCACAATCGAACGTTTGCCTCATCTCGCTGCACGTCCTCCGCCTCACGCCGTGAAAGTGCACGCTCACGGTCCTCTTTTCCCAAAAGCGCTAAAAGTCGGTCCGACGTGGCTAATTAAGCCATCTCCACGGGAATGGCAGCTTGATAATTAAAAATAAAAAAAACGACCACAGTCTGGAGCCGCGCATGGAGTCAAAAATAATTAAAAATGCTAAAGAGAGGAGGGGCGGACGTGATGCTTCATGTCAGGCTCTCGCGTCCCAGGAGTCTTACAGCCCTGATAACATTATCTCAGACGTCACACCTTTGAACCGCTCTGCCACATAATCCAGTCGTGTAATTGCTCGTTATCAGCTGAGCCAAAGGGATGTCGGCGCGACCTGGAGACTGGGGGTTCACACTTTAGACTTGACGTGAAGGACCAGAGGTCACGTTCAAGGATAACGGAGGACTCATAGCGCTACACAGACGCAGGGGTGTTTGAGGCACACGGGGAGGATGCCCTTGTTGATTTGGTGGAACTCCACCAGCTGCAGGAGGTCGATGAAGAGCGTCAGGCCGTCGTCCATGGTGAAGTACTTCCTGCCGCCGTCTTCACACTGCAGAGACGAGGATAATGAGGATGAACAGAGAGGAGATGCGTGTTTTTTTTTTTTTTTTTTTGTTTGCTGCAAAGAATGAGGTCATTATGGAGAATCTTTCTCTGGGGACTCACAGCAATCACCAGGTAGTGTCTGGCCTTCAGTTTGTAACACAGCTCAAGAACAAAACACTGAGCATGCTGCTGGCTCTCACGAATCAGGAACATCCTACAACACACACATACACATGAATGATTCATTTTCTGTGCAGACATTTTCACATGGAAACATACAGCAAGCAGGCTTGGAATAAATCTAGCAGGATACAGTCTCCAGCTACTTCAGTTGTTCAACGCCGTCTTGCTGTTTTGTGGACTATGAAATTCCACCTATGTTTCCATCAGCATCCTTAATATGAGGAGATGATTTTTCAGTTTTGGGTGAACTGTTCCTTTAAGGAATGTGGAAAAAAGGAGCCACAGATGTGTCCCTCCGTCTCCTTCGTACTGTGGAAAAACACATTATGTGAGGCGGGTCTGTCACAGTCTCGGCCACAATCTGTGTCAGACTGTTCAGTATCAGTTTTGAAGCGTCAGATGGAGCGATGAGTGTCCGATGAATCATACAACAAAAAAATAAAACTGCAAACGGAGACTCGTCAGCAGCATGTATAAGTCATCTGGGCCCCGGTCATGTTTTCTTTTGAGTTTTTTTCTCTTTTCCCCTCGTCAGGCTGTCTTTGGGCGCCAAACCTCTAAACTGCAACACACATCGGCTCAGCTATAAGAATTAATTAAGGTGTTATTGCCACTGGACACGAATCAGGAGGAGCAGGATCTTTGCTGCAGTCGGTCCACTCACCCGTCCACCAGGCCCTGCTTCTCCATCAGCCTCTGCGCCTCCTTCCTGGACACGCCGCCATGAAACCACGGCTGGGACTTGTGGATGGCTGCGAGCAAAAAACACACACAAAGACAGGAGCATGAGCAGAACTGAAGAAGTCCTGGATCAGGACCCTGTCTCCTCTCATGTGGACTTACAGGAAGGTCTGGCTCCAGAGCTCACGTTGGGCAGACTGCACCTGAGGGCTTCTCTCCTCTGCAGGACCAGAGAGAACAGAAGAAAGGTCAAAACATCATCGGGTCATCAGTCTACGGCCTCAAAGAGGAATTCTGGCTACGGCAACCACGGCAAGGATTTTATACTTGTAGGTTTGAGCTTAAATAAAAACAAATCTAAATGATAATAATTACTTTATAAACTCTACAACCTCCTCCCCCCTCCTCACCCTCCAGGCCTGTCCCTCCTCCCTCTCTGCGCTCTGAGCCTCCGTTGGATTCTGGATGACCCGTCCGCCGGCCTTCCCCGAGAAGTCCATGGCCACCAGGCTGGCCTCTGACTTTGACTGCGCGCACACACACACACACACACAGAATTAAAGAAACAGCATTAATGTGAGATGACACCACTAAACGATTTCCCAGACTCCTCTGCGTTGCATCATGTCTGTTGATCTCACTTTGCCATCTGGGAGTTTGCTTCCTTCCAGGCTGCGAGGGGCCGACTTGGATAATTGGTAGTTAGACTGAAGCTGCTTCCCGTACTGGCCGCACATAAAAACACACACACACAGGGATTAATTAGTCATTGATTTTTTTTTTCTTGGACAAGACAATAAACACGACATTCTCCTCGATGTAGTCAGTGTTAACAGTGCGCTTATAAAAGGCAGAAGAGGATTATTTTATGAACCTTGAATAATCTGAAAGCGGAGGTCCAACAGGTTCGCGTCTGCTCGTTCTCGGCACACAAGATCTTCAGGTCCTGAGTCCGAACAGGGTTCTTTGAAGGCTGCACAAACACAGGAGAACGAAAAACTAAAAGTAAATATGAGATTTACAGATTTTTAAGGCCAACGGTCAATATTTTTCAGCAAAAACACACAAAAAACTACTCAATGTCAGCATATCAGAAGTGTGTAGCTTATATAACAAGAATATAATTGTAATACAATGTGACCTGTAATTAATAATGAGTTTATGATACAGAAGGAGAAATTAACCACTACTTTCCTCTTTTCTGGGTTCGTTAACGTTAGCTTACGTACGCACATGTGGAGATTTTGCGTGTGAGCGATTTTCCGAGCCCAGAGAATCCACGACATCGTATAAATTTGAACTGGATGTTTTTCAGACTGTGTAACAGCTGATGCGATTTGTAAATCTAATATCCAGCAGATTACTGCTGTGTGCAATATTACTGTACGTTCCCCCCCCCGAGATACAGAAAGTCTTGAGTTCATCCGTCACTGTCGGCGCCGCAGAAAGCGAAATCACATCTGAAGTATTAACGGCTCTACATCCTGCAGTTAGTGTGAACAATATTGACTCAATGAGCCACAAGAAGGACGTGAATGTTACACTCCTGCCTGTTGGTGTTCGGGGGCGGGGGTGGGGGAGTGGTTACCTTGATACAGAAGGTGAAGTCCGCAGGGGCTCCGTACAGTTTGCGGCCGTTCACCACCGCGTACACGTTCAAATCATCCAGATCGGCCACATACTGCAGGTGTCGAGGCTCCTGGAACACACACACAGACACGATTCATCAAGTGTTGAAAGAACGGCGGAGATTCTTTGAGACTGACTGAAAGCTGTAAAAATAAATAAATAAATAAATCTGACTTGACTTTCTGACCTTGGAGGAGCCTTTGGTGGAGCAGTAGAGTCCGGAGCGGCGGAGGAAAAAGTAGACCTTCTTCCAGGCTTTACGGCTCGCCTCTTTCACGTGGAGGAAGCCCTGAATCTCCGGACACGTTCCCGACCTCAGCAGGTTCTGCTGAGAGCATCAGAAACAGCATTTTTAGCTTTTATGCTACCCAAAAATTATGATACGTCATCTTCTGCTCTGAAGCACTTTTCATTATTTTCCAAAATGTAAATGCTTTTTAGAGACTTACCTTCAGCGTCCTCTTTCAAATCTCATCTGAAAGCCTTTTTTTTAATATAAGAGTGAACATTCGACTGTGCTTTTATCCATTTGCACTATTACTATTCACTAGTTTTGCTTTTATCTGTTATAATGGTGCATACACATGTATCCTAGGTTTTGAGGGGTGCTTTATAAATGAAGTTCTTATTTTTATGGACAATAATCCAAAAATAATAATTGCCAACCTATGACTAAGAATAATAATAATTCAAGGTAGGATTCAGTGAAAATTTAGACCGCTGTCGTCATGTTACTGTGAGATTTACTTCACTTTATCAAAACTTCAGTAACAAAGAGAAAAATACATAACATCTTTCTCTTGTCAGCCTTCAACACTTGACGCTCCACCTATGATTTCAGGTGTTGCTCAATCGATCGAGTCTCCTGATTTACCTGAATGAGCTCTGATGATGTCATCCCCTTGCTGACATCAGCGCTGTCAGAGATCATGCACTCGGGGAAGAAGAGCTGAGAGAGGAAGGAAGGAAGGAAGGAAGAAGGGGGTCATTAAAATCCTCTGAGCAGGTATGAGGCTCGTTTTACAGCTGCGATCACTTTATCATGCGGCTGTAGTTCTGATCGCGATTATCCTCATCATGTGGGAATCACGCTCCTTTGTTCGAGATGTTGACAGGAAACATAATAGCTTAAGTGTTTCAGACTGAACAGGTATACAGCTTTTCAAATGTTCTCAGAGGGAGGCAGAGATACCGCTGGTGATTTGTTCTGCGGAGAGACAACGTTGATTTCCTTCTTTTTTTTTTTTTTTTTAAATCTCTTGACAATAAGAATCTAGAATATCACCAGCCTTAAAAATAATTACAATCCTGATGTTAAAACTCAAAGACGAGCTGTGGACGTGTGACTATAATGTAGTAGATTCGTGATCAACTTCCCTCCTCAGCCTTCTGGAGGCGGTGTGGTCGCAGGTCTACAGAGACACCAGTGGGAGGTTTTCATGAGAACCAGTTCCACTGTGAACTGTCACTTTGTTTTACTGCTCAGGCGACAGAACACATGTGATGTAATGAATACCTGAAGGCATCAAGTTAGCGTGTCTGCACCAGCACGCAACCTGCCAGTCACTCTGACTCGCCATGACGTCAGGCTGAGTCCGCTGAGCCGATCACTAAAACCTGATAAAATCCTCATTGTTCCCGTCTGATGCGTCCTGTTACGTAAAAGGAAAGAGATGGATGCGCGTTCGCGGTGACGCGCTGCAGGTTTCGTACCATCGGCTTCCTGAAGAACTCGTACTTGGCGTAGTTCTTGCAGAAAACGAACCTCGTGTCACCTTTGAGGGACCAGGTCGCCTGAACCTCCAGCATGACCTCGTGGTCCTCCAGACATCTCTCTGAGGAGGAACACGCGTGTTAATCGTTGAATGCCTTCAGCGTCAGGTTAAAGGTCTGTTTATTTGAGAGCACAGTCTTACCGAGGCCCAGGACCGGGTGGACCTCGAGCAGGGCCCAGTTCTCCTGATCGCTGCAGTGAGCCGTCTGGACCAACATGTGACAAACATCTCTGGCCGTCGCTCCTCGAGACACCCACACTGACCTGCTGTGGCTGTCCTCTCCATACACCTTTATCAGCTGCAGAAGAAGTGCAAGAAATATTCAGAAAGTAAACACAACAATACCACAGTGTGTAACGGCGGCACATGAGGACGCAGCTGCTGGTAGCTGCTTCATGTCGCGACATTTTTGTTTAAATAACAGTCATTATTTTTTTTTTTTAGCTTTATTGGTGAAACACATGCCGGCTAAGGCAGAAACACTGTCATCACAGGTGGGAAAGCAAACAGGTGTTTTGGATTAAGAGCAGCAGTGTGTTTTGAGAGTAATAATGTAGAAATCTGTTTTTGAAAATCCACGTCGGAGAAAAACCGGTTTAAACTGAGGCTGAGAAAATCAATAACATATTTTTCACAACTTGTTTTTGGCATCGCATCAATGTGGAGACGCTCGAGATGAGAAGCCAGAATGTGGAGCCAAGAAACTGACAGCTGAAGTGTGGAGGGATTAACAGTTCAAATTCTTCCTAATTTTAGATCGACCCTGAGGCAGGTCAGGTCTCTTCCTCGGTCTTAACTTCCTCTGGCGAGGATACAGAACAGGTTACATATCTTATTCTGCGTGTGAGAAGCTGTGTAGTAAAGAGATCACATCTGCTCATATCGCTCTCCGCTCTCTCTCAGCGTTTCCTGTATCTGTTGAGGAATCGGTCAGATCGGAGGTGCAGTCGTGCGTGCGGGCTCTCCGCGTTCCTGACGCTGCCGAGGTGAAGTGGAAGCAGGTCACCCGAGGGTCAGGTTGTTTTCTCCCAGCGTGCTGCCGTCTGACACGACGTCTGGATGCAGCCTAACGCCTCGAAGACAACAAACCAGCCCGACCAGAAATCTGTCAATCAACAGGTCCTGACTTGTTGGGCGGGTGCCGACGTCAGTCAGGACAAATAATAGCCGAGTATCAACCGAGGAGGCTTAACAGGGGAGGAAGATTCTTCAGTGGAAACCTCCCAGTTCAATATATAGTCCAGGGGAGGAGGAGGAGGAGGAGGAGAATATGTTTGTCTTCGCTCAGAACAGTTTCTGTGATTGAGACGTAAAGCTAACAATGTGTGACAACAGAGTAGACCAGATCAGATTTTCACAAACATTCAGCAATCAAACACACTGGGTTTGTGCTCGAGGACATCGTCACGGTGAAACACAAAAACAATCAAGACACATTGCAGCAGTAGAGGCCCTAAAAACACATTTTCAAGATCAGCTTCTTTCCAGGAGGGATGGAGTCCCACAGGCGGATGATTTAATATTTCATACCTCCGATAAAAATGTGTTGTGACAAAACAAGACCAATGTTAAAGTTTCATCCCGCCACATACTTTTGGCAACGTGGTGTAAGGTTGAACGTAGTTTTCACTTCAGCAAACAAACAAACAAAAAAAAAGCTGGAGGTGACTTTCCTGAGCTCCCGTCGTCCCTCCTGCAGTTCTTTTCTGCCCCCAGCAAAAATAATCATGATTCACGCTTTGAGAAATACTGAAAACCACCGACACAAATCAGCCCCGCAGCTGATCTCCAGATGTGGTCAAAATTAAAAAACGATCAGCCGCCTGTTGGCTTCCACCGCTGCGAGTGCGACGCGGCGACCCGCTGCTGTAATCACAGACGTTGTTTACTCCGACCGCGTTTGCGAGTCAAAATAAGGCAGCGCCGTCATGGCAACGCGGCTCACCTGTCAGTCACAATCACAGGCAACCTCCACCTGCCCTGTTTGGCAAACAAGTCGGGACACATTGAAAGGATCCACCTGTCAGACCCTGCAGATCAGCCAGGTGAGGGGGATTAACGCAGTAGATGTGATGTGTCTGAACAAAAAGAGGATAAGGCTGCCAGCATCTGTTTTTATTGCTGTCAATAAATCAAATTAAGTCCAAAACCAACAACGTCTTTGTCTGTTTCTTTGTATTTTCCCACCTCTGCACCTCGTCTGTGGTTCTCAGCCAAGCAGCAACCTCCGAAATGAATGCCAAGAGCTGCAGTTTGCTCGAGAGGCCACTTGGGGCTCCAAAAGAGAGTCAATCCCCACAAGAGTCCACGTTAAATAACCACGTTTACAGCCTGGACCAGAAGATGGTTTTGGCCTCTACGCCCAATCTGCCAACTGTCCGAAGGTGAATTTTGTACGAGTCGCTCTTTAGCGTTGTTTAGCATAATCATATTTGTGGTGTTGATGCCTTCTGGGGAGTTTTTTATGCAAATATCAGACAAATAATGTGTTTTTCGGTGCTGTTATTTTTGACTAAAAGACCAGAATGGAGGCGCAGATGCCATTTTTTGCTTGGCTGATTAGAAAAACTGGATACATCTTCACTCTCGCCTGCCACAGAGTCGCCAAAATCCACTGTAATGTACCCCAACTCTCTTATTTGACTGCTGAATGGACGCGAAATGTACTTCGTTCGTGAACATGCAGAGAAGAGATGGGAAAAGAAAAACACACTGCAGGATAACAGAAAGAACAGAATGCTACTTTCGTCAGATCGAACACTAATTCAATAACCTTCATGTGTGGTCAGAGGTAGTTTGTTGGCTTTAGTAAAGGAGCTTGATGTTGTTTTTCTAAATGTGGATCCAAATTTCTACCGAAAGGCTTTAATTCCGAGCTCTGACCGTTTTATTGAATCTTTTACAAGTAAACCGCAGGCGCGTCGAGCGGGTGACATCATACTGACACCTGGTCCCTGCCTCCAGTTTATAACCTGTTAAAAGATCTGTAATGTAAAAGTGAAACCGAGATGAAAAGGAACAAATGTCACAGCCACAAAACAACGCAGTGAGCAGACATGACTCTCAAAACTCGCCGTCTCGTCTATTTATCAAACCACTTCGGATGCGACAGATTTGTAAATCAGCCGTTTTCTAACGAGGCTCTGAACTCACGTGTTTGTCGCTCGACTGCGGCGGAAGTGAGCTGATGAGCACCGGAGACTTTGACAGCTCTGGAAAAGGGTTGGGTATAGATGGGACAGAGGATGAGAAGGACTCGACGCCTTTCGACCTGGAAATGGTGACAGAACAGAAGAACAGTTACTGCAGTTTTAAAGATGAACTTCCTCCGAGGCTGAGAGCCACAGACGAGGAACAGCCAGTCGGACTAAAACCTTGTTTGTTCTGGTCTTTTCTTTGGATTACTTCTGTTTATCTCATGATCGAACGCTCGCTAAGTCCTCAGCGGGAAGCAAAATCATATTATTATTAGAACTTAAAACAGATGGTGACAAAATCTGGTAAATTCATAACATGATCTTCCTTATTCTGATTTATATTACTGCATTTTGATTTATCGTCATGACATCTTTATATAAACTTTCAAACCCGTTTATTTTACAGCATCAAAACTGAAGCAGTGGCTTTAAGAAAACACTGTTTTTGTCGTCTTCGGGGCACAACAAACGTATCTGTGTACACAAATGAGGTGAAACTCTGCCCGTGTCCCTCCAGCGCTCTACAATCACACTTTACGACTTGTGTCTTTAAGGCGGGGAGTGTCTGGCTTTAACAGAAACTGCTTTGCGCTTGAGACGACTGATAGCCGGAGGTTGACTCACCGACTTACCGCTTCCTTCAGAAGTCTATTGACTCAAGTCCACTACGAGTAATGAGTAATGCTGTCTGCGCTGGCGTGCCAGCTTCCCGTCGGCCGTACCTGTTGGAGTTGATGAAGATGGGCTGGGAGCGGCGTATGGACGGAGAATCAGCCACCAGAGGAGCCAGAGTCAGAGTGGAGCTCCCCAACGACTCCCCATTCCTCTCCGAGCCCTCGAATACCTCAGTCCAGGGACCTGCTGCCACCTCCATCATGATACCTGAGGGGGAGGAAGGAGGGAAGTCAGGTGCTTCAACTGGAACCGCGAGGCTTCGGCGTGTCCTGCGTGTGCTCTCTACAGAAATCCACATGCAAACTATGATTAGACTTTATTTAAATAGAGGAGAAACTCGCTGAGAACACAGTGTTCTCTTCAACAGAAGGAGTCGCCTGATTGTTTGTACAGGTAGTAAAATGAGAGATAATAAAAGGGAAAAGCCCATTCAAATTAGTTTCTCAGGTGGGGATTATGTTTAAAAGATACAGTACGCAACATTTCCACATAAAAATGTCTAAAAAAAAAAACTTGACCTCCCGCTGTTTTTGATTAGCTGTTGACACATTCAGGATATTATTCAAGTGTAATGGAGCATCTCGCGTACAGAGACAATAAACAGACAAAACTACACGCACACACACACCAGCAGCAGGTGTTGCATGTGTGGATATTCAGGTTCGTGTTTTCCTCTGGCTCTGCGTCACTGAAGTCTATTTTGAGTAACGAAAGTATGACTAAACCGTGTTGTTGACCTCGTAGCATTGTATGTTAATGTGCCGTGATTGTTATTTTATCACAATGGTAATTACACTTATCACGAACAAGCTGCTGTGTGTGTGCGTGTGCGCGTGTGTGTGTTTTGACTGAGTAAACGCAAACAACCCTGCTGCAGATAATCAGCTGCAGATCTCAAAATGTCACCAATAATTAAGTTTGACGCTGAAGGTGACGCTGAGCAGCGGCACGGCTAAAAATAAACCACAGTCTAAATCATTATTAACGTACAGACGTGACCTTTTATGTTGCAGAAAACTCTGCACTCCAAATAAATACAATTATTTATTTATTTTTAATGCGTTTAGATAAGAGTTTGATGTAATGCATAAAACTGAAAACAAAGTTCTGTTCATTTTAACTTCAATTTGAAATGTGATGCATAGAAACGTTTTCTTATTGGTGAACATATTTAACCGTCCCCTTCGACCCGGCCCTGCTTCAGATGCTTCTTCCTCACAGAGTTTCCAGGAGACGGTGTTTGCAGTCGTATCATTACCATGCAGATCATGCAGCAGGTGAGCAGAGCTGGTGGCAGCCTGCAGGTTTACAAACACACCGAGTGCTTTGATCAGGCCAGGAGGCGGCGGCGGCTGAGAATCTGAATATTTCCATTATCCTCCACACACGGCACACAGCGGAGGATAACATTACCTTTCTCACAACACAAAGACCTGCATGCAGCAGTTAGCGGCTGAAAAATCTCTCCACAGCAGGTGTGCATCCAATTTAAAAAAAAGAAAAAAAAAAGAGTGTAAACAGCTGTAGGTGTGGATAAAGGAAGGCACGAACATCGGGGAACGCGAGAAGACAAAGCAGCGAAACCTGAAGACTGTTTCCTCAAGTGCAGAGTCGACGAGGCGGGAATGAAAAGATGAATGTACCAGATGAAGCGCTGCAACGAACAATCACTACTCACAAATCATC
>OMLP01028201.1:52247-91341 GCA_900302685.1 Spondyliosoma cantharus
GTTTGAGGTTTTAAAATCAAAATGAGGTTAAAATGAACATTTAGCATTCAGTCTACATCAGGTGGACATTTCTAGTTAACATAGATATATACTACAGGGAGGGGGGGAGGAGAGCTTGCACCCTTGCTCTTTCTTTGCCGTATGAAAACCATGCTTCCTCTGGAGAGTAAGGGTGGGGGAGAAGGGGGCCGTGCAAGACTTGGAGTGGGGGTAGGCTTGAGTGGGGCGGAGGCTGAGTTTGGTGGATGGAGAGAGGGGCTTGAAAACCAGACTGCTGATTCCACAGGAGGTGTGTAAAAGGCACGCCAGGGTTACTCCCAATCCCAGCCAACATACACAGAGACGCCTTCACGCCCACACACACTCGCTGAACACACAAGGTACACACACACACATGCACGCCCACACGCACACGCACACACACAAGCAGCACAGGCTAGAGCCCCAAGAGTACTGACGAGGGGGGAGAAAGCAGGAGGGAGGGAATGAAGGAAGTTCTTGAAAGAAAGAGCTGGGGCTGGAGGTCGGGTTAGATGGGAGCGAAGGGGCCTGGGTCCGGTGCTGCCGCTGTGTTGAAACAGAAAAAATAAACAACAAACAAAAAACAAAACTGGTGGAATGGATCATTTCTGGTTCTTCAGCTGGTTGGAGAGCCAGTCCAGGCCCTCGTACAAGCCGTCTCCGCTGGTGGCGCAGGTGGCCTGGATGTACCAGCTGCGCTGGCGGAGGGCGTGCAGGCCCAACTTGTCTGTGATCTCGGCGGCGTTCATAGCGTTGGGGAGATCCTGGAGGAGAAGAAAACGTCTGTCAGGATGCAGGTTTGATGTTTGACATGTTACAAACTAGTGTTGCAACAGTTATGAGAATTCACTGTATGTTAACCATCTCAGAAATAGTATAACATTCTAATCAAATGCGAGATGGAAGTATTCGACTCTACTGTTTATATAATTGTTACTACCAACACAGTAGCATTCAATACTGTAGGTAAGTAAATCTACAACGTATGATAACTGTCAGTTTTGGTATACCGCTGCAACCCTATAACAAACTCAGATACCTCTGTATCTACACGTAATCAAACTCTACAGAGTATCATGTCAATTTAAGACAAAGTGGATCCTCATAAATCTCAGTTTTAAAATTCAAACTAACATCTGAAATGTGGCCTCACCTGTTTATTTGCAAAAACGAGCAGCACGGCGTCTCTGAGTTCGTCCTCAGCGAGCATTCTGGCCAACTCCTCCCTCGCCTCGTTCACTCTCTCCCTGTCGTTGCTGTCCACCACGAAGATGAGCCCTGCAGACAGAAGCACAGCTCACTGTTAGCACCTCGCACAAGTCTGCTGCATGTTTGTTTCTTCTGGCTTCAAAGTGTTTCCTCCTCTCTCAGATCAAAAGCTGTGAATCAGTTTTGATAAATTATTAATTTGGAGCTAATTGTTCCTGCTGCTTACTAATTCTGTTTGACCTGACAAAAGTCTAAAATGTATACCGTGTAACGGATGATGCAGCACCGAACTCTGTGGTTCTAACATGGTCGTTATCTAAATATTTAAGTTTTGAGGATTATATGGAGAATGCCAGTGGGCAGTTTGTGTTCACTGTGGTAACCCATGTCTACAAATAATAGAAGAAAAAAAAAAGGCATGTAAAACTAAACCTGATGGAAAAATATAGACTGATTTTAAATATCACATGATTCTAGTGTTGGTGACCACTCGCACTTTACATCGTTATTGTTGTACATACATTATGACGTAAAAGGCAAAATCATAAGATATGAAGTTAAAATTATCAGATCAAAAGCGGAAATTATGAGTTTGAAGACATAATTCATAGGTGTGATTGGCAAAGGACAAAAAAGCAGGAAAATACACAGCTCCACTATGTCTCTTTTTACATTTATCTTGTTCCGTTGCCGGCTTCAGCTAAGAAAGAAATAGTTTCCAAACGTCCAAAATTGTTAGAACACAGTGTTTCATCTAGATTGTTTTGTAGCAGCGGTGCTCTGAGTCGGTAACCTAGCAACACAAGGGGGTCCGGGGGCCCCCCCCGGAAGAAAATTTTGAAAAATAAGCCTTTAAATGGTGACTACTGGTGAGATTTCTGAAAAAATAAAATTAATTTTCTGAATTTCAGAATCTAATAGTGTAGAAGTTGCTGCTTGACAACATGTTAACCTCTTGAGCATTAGACAACTTTGTTACCATTATTTTCTTTGTTATTAGATATTTGTTATGGAAACAGAATCTGTTTCAGAAGCTCAGTACATATTAATAGTCATATAAAATAGAGGAAGCACTAAAATACAATATAAAGATCTGTGTCTCATTCGGCCAGTTTACTAAAACAATCTGCTGCTGGTTTGAAGTCACTGGGTCACATGACATAGAAGATATTGAAAAACCCGCAATTATTTTGTATTAATATATTTATGCGAAGTAATTTAATGACGGTCCCTAAATCAGTGTCCAGTGGTTCAGCGCGAGGCTCTGGAGGTGAGCTAACCGTCCTCCTGCTGCTCACACTGGGTGAACCTCAGTGAAGTCGCGGCTGGACCCGAGTGAATATCCGCCAAATATCCAACCTGAAACTAACTTCACCCGGTTCGATGAGTCGCTTGTTGCAGCCTTTGAACAGGATGACGAGGATTTCAGTCACTCAACTTGAACGCAGACTTGTAGAAACTATACAAATAGCAGTAATGACAATAATAATCGATTTCAAGATAACTTAGGGTGAAGTGCTTTCACTGTGTGCAACTTAAATTAGCCATTCGCCCCCTGTGATATTAAACCGACAAAAATCATGTCTTTTATTCTTTCTTTTTTTTGCGGTGGCGCTGAAAATCCTGCACAATGCATATAGAGGAAACACTGACACATCAGGTAACCTTCCGAAGTTCCATCGTGACAAATGAATGGACTACTTGCGGAGTGACATGAAGACATGAATCTGAGGCACAAAAAGCATTGATGATTTACAAGAGACTCATTTTCAGGTCGGAAAAGCCGGATTTCTGGAAGAATCACACCCTGATAATTGTGGGATTGAAAAAAATCAATATTATGAGATAAAAGTTTTTTTTTTTTTCTTTTTAAATTGATGCGTGGAAATTATGATCTATGATCATGATTGTGAGATAGAGAGTCAATAATGAGATTACATCGTAAATATGAGTTAAAAAACATAATCTAAATTTTAAGATTAGAAATCATAATTTAGAGATTGAAAATCTCAGTTTTGACCTTTTATCTCAGTCCCACATGGCACAGAGCCCAGAGCGTCAGCTGTTTGAGTCCTCTGATGTTCCGACATGTGAAGGACTTCTGAGACATCTGATGTATAACTTTTTGTGCCTTCAGTGAGTCAGAGAGCAGCATCATCAGGGCTTTAACCAGCCCGAGGAAGAGCTGCTCTCGGTACTCAGCCAGGCTCAGAACACACTGCTCAGAGCCTACATATGAGCCGATTTCTACACAGACTGATGCATTGTTGTGGTTTTATTTGTCTTTGCTTTCATGGCTGTGGACTCTCTTGTAAGTCTAAAATAAAGTTTTAATGGAATTGATCCTGAATACTGCAATGTGAAGAGCTGAAAGTCAAGTACACCGTTCAGCTATCACGCTGCCTACGCTGCTGTCAAGTGTCAAAAACAGCTCATTTAAAAATAAACTCAAAATGTGTCACTTCTGCAGGTGTGCTGAGTGTGAACATCAAACTCAAAAAAACGAAAACACTCGAATTTTGGCATCCGAATGCAGTTGAATGTATTACTTAGTGCCGCCATCCTCCTCTAAATGATGTAAAAGCAGCGTTTTGAGAAAGAGGACATTGTGTTCTTTTAAACACAGCCCATCAAACTACGAGGAAATGTTCTCGTTTTGCCTGTCGTGGTTCTGTGTAAATGTTTGACAACAGAGCCGTAAAACGTGAGGAAACAGAAGAGGACGACAGAGGGTATGGGGCAGATTTGAATTCCTCATGGCTGAAGACATGTCAATCCAGTGTTCATACACTTTCTGATCATCTCTGTAGCTTACTGAACACGCAAACAGGCGATCTCTGTATCCGTGTGACGATGGACCGAGTTGTCATATAGAGCCAGTAAAGAGCTCGCGCTTGCTCTGGTTGCTGCTCTAATATTTGTATGAGGCAGGGTTAAATTAGATGTAAACAGACAATACTACAACTAAGCTATCAATGCTCACTGAGAGCATGACATCTAATACCACAGTGTTGCCTTTTTTCATCCAGCATCAGGTTAAACAAGCAGTGTTACGTGTGTGGTTTCAACTCTCTAAAGTGTGAACCGCTGGCAGAGAATATAAAAGCGTCTCATTTATTCTGCGCTCGTCTTTAAAGTTCAAGTTTAGCCTTTCAGGGACAAGATCGCCTCTTAAAATTGGGGTCAACTACTGTTTGGTGAATCCACTGAAAAAATAGCAGCATGCACTTGTCCGATTCAATAGATTTGTGCGTATAGGGTCATTTAGTCTTGAATAAGAACGCCTGTTTACTGTGAGTGTCAGAGTTTTATTCATGTTTGGTGAATCCAACATTTGAAGGTACCCTGTTATCACATGCTTTCAACATTTTTATCAAGTGGAGGTGTTCAGGCACCATTTTTCTCATAGTAGCTTTTAGCAGTAGGTTTACTTGCTGCGAGGTCATGATGGCTTTAGATTCAAAATATTTGAAGGATTTTTTAAAGGCCTGGAGTGTTGAAAGTATGCAGTATTTCTCCAGAAAACTTAGAAAGAGGTCAGAAAAAAATAACCTTTATCTTGTATTATCCCTTTTAATCATATTGTAATGCCTCGGATTTATTTTGGGCCCCCTTAGTTGGTCCCAAATCCCCGGGCTTGAAAACCTGAGGGTAGAGGATATGGTATTTTACAGACAGCAAGTCAGTGAGTCTGCGTATGTGTGCTGAACCAAGAAAACACCATATTAGTGAGACGTGCTGCTTTGGGAACACTCAAGGGATTTTTTGATTAATGCCACGGTAACAAACTGTTTTTACCAAAATGATTCACACGTTCAATTTCACACTTGGATGCTCGGTATGTGGATGATGATGTTTTGCTGCAGCTAGATGTTTGTCTGTTGCACGCAAGAGAAACAAGAGGAGCTAGAACGGGACCAAAGGGGTCTTTGGGAGCGGCTGGAATCACAAAAGAAATTGTGGACAGTAGCTGTAACAAAACACCAGTTCAATTAAGAATTCACCTGCAGGCTGCATCATCAGGACATGCTGGGCGAGTATCAGCCCACAGTGCTTTCACATATTCTGATTAATTCAATGTCAGGAAATAGTAGAGGAGTGACACAAAAGCCCTTTGAGAATTGAACAATATCGTATGAGTCACTGCTTGACTAGTTGAAGATCATCTGTTACGCGCCAATGAGGCCACCTATAGGCAGTAATGTTCACTGACACCCCTGCCAGCTCAGATAAAGTCCTCCTCACCTTGAGTGTTCTGGAAGTAGTGGCGCCACAGCGGCCTGATTTTGTCCTGACCGCCCACATCCCACACTGTGAAGCTGATGTTCTTGTATTCTACAGTTTCAACATTAAAACCTAGACAGAGGAGAGAAACATGTACACGTCAGTAAAATGACACAATTCAACTCTTGAATTCTGGCAATATTCAACAATCCATCACTACAAATGAAATCAAATCATTTATTTTAATTGGAATCTCATTAGTTTGAACCTTAGATTGTTCAAGATAAGTAGGACACACCAGGGCTGTGTATTAGACCTTAATACTTTTTAGTATGTCAATGATACAGAAACTGTCAAGTACTGAAAGCAGACATCAAATCTCTGTAGAGCTGCAATGATTAACCAATTAGTGGTCAACTATTGAATCAATTTCCAACTATTCTGTGAAACGATTAATCAATTTGAGTCAAATTCTCTGATTCCAGCTTCTTAGATGTGAATATTTACTACTACTCCTTTCTTGGGCTTTGGGAAACACTGATGGACATTTTTCACCATTTTACAGACCATTTATCTATTAATCAAGAAAATAACCTGCAAATTATCCAAGAATGAACTTTTGATCAGATCCTAATCTCGTGTATTTATTTCTTGATAATATAGTTGCCCACTTTAGATCACAGTTCACCCCCCTCCTTATCTTTTGGCTGGTGCCCGTTAAGGGTGACCACATCTGTTTCCATCTCACTGGCCTCGTCTCACCCGGCATGGAAATCTGATTTCTATGATCTGCATATTTGATTTAACATAGGCTTTTACGCCATGTACCCCTCCTGATGAAACCCTCCCATTTATCTAGGCAATTAGGAATGCACAGGCTTGTGCATCCCTAGTGGCTCGGGAGCAACCCAAGGACACTTCAATAGGAGGAGACAGGGATCAAACCGCTAATCCAGTGATCAATAGATGACCAGCTCCACCTCCTTAATCGAAGTACAGCTGATGATGTTCAGACAACATTTAAGATTGGTGGTTAACCAATACGGCTTCTTTCAGGGGCAATACCAATACAGATTATTAGAAACCAAGGAGACTGATAATCAATATTTGGAACCAATATTCATTTGCAGTAAAAATCAAAATCTTACCGTCAATGAACAAAGTAGAATTTACCACAAATTTGAGGAACTTTACTTGAGTATTTCCCTTTTCTGCTACTTTATACCTCCTTCTCTGCTACATTTATTTTGTTTAGTAGTAACTACTTACTTTGCAGATTCATATTTATTTTTTTTTTGGTTTCTAGACTATTACTCATGGCGTGTTACCAATCACATAGAGTAGTGGGCGGGACATTGTGCAAGAGGATGTTTCATCATGTTTAACAGATCGTCACTCTGACAGAAAAACTGGATACCGATCATCAGAAAAATGCTGAATATCGGCTCGGATAATCCGCCAGGCCAATGATCAGTGCACCACTATTTAAGATTAAAGCACTTTGTCTTGTGTTGTTTAATGAATAACAGGTGATAACAACGAATATCATTCAGACAATACTCAGTTGTAAAACTGGCGACAACACAGTAAAGACAATGGATTAATAAGTAGATATCCATACCAATGGTGGGAATGGTGGTGACTATCTCTCCAAGCTTCAGTTTATATAGGATGGTTGTTTTTCCAGCAGCATCGAGCCCGACCATAAGAATCCTCATCTCTTTTTTGCCAAAAAGGCCCTTGAATAAGCTTGCGAATACATTCCCCATGGTGACAAAGCTGTCAGAGCAGAGACAGAAACAGGGTTAGGAGGGAAAAAAAAACATGTGTAGTGTTTCAGACCAGGTAAGCGTTCAGGTACAATTCGTACATTGTAGAATTGTTGCAAAACTGGATACACAAATCAGGCTGATGGCAGCAGCTTATGTGGTCGAGCAAAAGGCTCGATGGTTGGGAACACGTTGAGATGTTTGCTTAAGCTAATGGTTAAACGCAGAGGTTACGGTCAATGGTCTTTACATTACCAGTCTGCTCGAGCCGTCAACAACATCAACCATTACCAAACGTTTCGCTGCGTTTACGTCGCAAAATGCTCACTGGAATTTCTCTAGCGTTCCTTAACAGACAGAAAAAACAAACATGTAACCTGACGGAGCTCGATTGTTAAACAGAAAAAGCTAACTGATCGCCGGATAAGAAAGGCCTGTTCCAGCTGGCAAACTCCATCCCTATGCAATAGCGGCAGGGATAATATTACTCTATGACTGAGCCGTCACAAGACGCTAGCTCTCTAGCCAACAACACCACGACCTTAAACAAGAGGCCGAAAATCCAACAAATGTGGAACTTCGTGTCCGTGAGGGTGTAATGTTAAGTAAAAGTGCCCGGTATGTGTGGAATCGTTGATTACTATAGATAGGTTATTAGCCGAAGTTGGGTGTCGTTAGCTGGTTACTACTACTCGAAGCCGATTACCGCTAGCTTTAGCTACTAAGGGCGGATGCTTCAGCTAGTTAGCTTGCTAGCTTGTAGCTCCTCGCTGATAGCGGGAGACAATTTCGCGATTTTAACGATGAAAAGAGCTCCGCTGTTAATAATACACGGCGACGCATCATCAACTATACAACCATGACATGCCCTATAAAACATCGGCGAGATTTCAGTCCAGTATTTAGCTAAAACCCACAGTGACAGCTCTTTGATGTGTCCGTTATATGAACTGCTGTCGGGAGCGAGCTAACGGTGCTGCCGTTAGCAAAATGCCGCGTCACAGTAAAGCGAGAACACCGTGACGTCATGCTAAACGCCGCAGAAAGCGGGCAGTTCGTGCCGAGCGGCAATCACTTCACACGTTATCACATTTTAGGACGAGAAACAACGCGTTTGTGCGGGTAATTACCTCTAGAAAAGACAGCTTCTCGATCGTTCCGTTATCTTTCACTGTCACTCCAAAATGGCGTCTTGCGCAACCAGGGAGACACCGGCGTACGGCCACTTCCCACTATCGAGTCTGATCCAATCACAGTGCGGATGGTGTAACTAACGACCCGCCTCCGTTGTCCTGCCGTCCAATCACAGCGTCAGCAGGTCGTCGTGTGTGCACATAGCACAAAATGTCGAGGAAGTGAACCGCACACAAGTTTATTCAAGTTTCAGCCACAGTGGACGACCCGACTGACTGGACCTGATGTGCTGATTGTGATCATTACCCCAGCTGAACCAAAATATATGATATCGATAGAGGACTGATTCTCAATAATGTGTACAGAGGAGCCAATAGTATGTGGACAGATGTGCTCAGTGGCTGTTGTTTCATGGCTCTGGCTTGATCCCATTCAGTGACACAGTAGACAAAAGTGAGCCTCCAACTTTGTGCCAACAGTCCCTTTCCCATTTCAGTGGTTTTCCCAGCTTGGTGTGGAGGAACCTGACAAACATGACTTCAACCACATCCATCACCACTGGGGTGAACTGGATCACTCATGGCTTCCAGTGTTGGACCTCACTGATGCTCTTGTGGCTGAGTGAGAGGAAATCCCCACTGCCAGGCTCAACATGTGAAACCAGACGAGTGTGCTGCGGTTTGTGGCTATGATGAAGTAGTTTATGACAACGTAATAAAGTGGTAAATTCCTTCTTTTATCTTAAATATTATTTTTTTATCGATAGATTTTGAAACTAACGTATAAACCACACATGCATCGATACAGTTCATCTCAGCCACGTGTCAGGGGCACACAGGCTCGCAGTATCAGATGCCATCCACATGTGGCTGTAAAAACAACATTTAGGATTCAGTGTAAACAGCATCAAAACAGAACAGAACCTGATTTATCAAGACAGACGGAGTCAAACTGAGACCCAAGGATTCTCTCCGGTTAAGCTGACATTTTTTAATTCTTAGATCGCAACTTCTCCACGTGTATAACTGAAATAAGTTCATGCAGTCATATTCTGAAGCACTGTGGAGTAGGTTTCTTCCAAAAGTGGTAGAATCCTAAATGTGATGATAATCCATAACTGGAGTAAGTCTTGTTGTCCTAGTCCCTGATTTTTTGTTCGATGAGCTGTTTCAAAGCAGCGGAAGCCCTCTCGTGTCCTTTGCGCTGACATTTTGTGATTTCTGAAAGTCAACAGAAGTGCTCTTCACGCTGCACTCGGCCGCGGGCTACAAGCCGTTCGCACCGGGACAATCCAGGCACGCTCAAAAGTAGGCTAACGCTGACTTCAGCCCAGGTCTTGCTGGCCCAGAGCCGAGTTATCACCTGAAAATCAACTAAACACATGTTTGAGGGGTGCCAGGGCGGCTAGTAGGAGTGCAGTGTGGTTTGTCCAGCCCTGGGGTTAGTCTAAATCTGGGTTAACAATTTGTGTGTGAGAAGGCTTAGGATAGCCCTGTGCTGAGGATATACATTATGAAAAGCCCTAAAGATCCATTTCTAGACTAAGGAAATGACCTCAATTCGGGTTAATGGAATATTAGATTCTGACTCTTGTTGTGTTCTGTTTCAGGCCAGAGAATGATCGACTGTTCTAATCACCACATAAAGACTCACGTGGTAGAATTAGAGAAGTGTGATGTAGTAGGGGGAAGAAATGATGCTGCTGGGACTGTGAAAATGTGGTCGGCAATGTTAAATATTTGCTTAAGCAGGAGCTGCTGGAGTGCCCCGCATTCCTCAAACAAATCATTCCACATTTGAAAAAGCAAAAGACAAACAAGCCACCAACTACAACAACTAACCAAACCACAAGGCTGCTGCCAGACAAAATAAAGAAAATAAAGCAGCTGATTCATTTTAATATATGTTTTGTGACATTCTTTTCACTGTCCAACTGTATTTTCTGCAAATATTATTTCAAAATCCGCAGGTGTGTTTGGAAGCTTTTTGCTGGAGGAATACTTGTTATTTATTGACATTTTGTTAGTATAGGCTTTTGTATATTTATATATATACATTCCCAGAACCATATCGTCCTCAGACTGAAGGCCCTGCTGAACCATTTTAAATGTGAATAATTTCATATCTCCATGAAAACATGAAAACACAGGCATAATGCAGCACTGCTGTTTTTGACCACAACTCATCAGTTAGAACATCACAGCTATTTTATTTATTTACTTCAGGGGATATTTCCTGATTATTAACATAATTATAGATAATATATATGCTGTACTGCTTTATATTATGCTCATTATTGATATGCAAATATATGATTTTTGATTGATATATAAATACACATTACATGATGTACAGATTATGACACATTATAATGTATTCTGTGTAATTAATGTTTATATATTAACCATTATTTATATTACTGCATCATATATGAACCTGTCGATATCAGTCTGTTTATATATCCTTTATATACTTCATACAGTAAATAAATGTATATATTTCATTATATTTACAATTATAAACAGTGGAATTTTTCCTGTGAAACTATAACGTGCAAATGCAATCCCGGTATCTGCAATTTTATTTATATTCTTTTGATATAAACTACACACCATGTGCAGAACAAGTACAAGTACAATTTTATTTTTTATTTTTTGTATATATGAAAAGGTTTTTTTTTAGAAAACAATCAGAAGAGAACGGCTTCTTCACCTGGGAGGTCATTTATTATTAAGATATAAAAGGTCAGTAACGTTCAAGTATTAAAAACTTCACGGCTCAGACAGTTATTTATTGTTTTTAAGCTTATTGTAAAGCTTGAAAGGCTCAAAACAACATGACAAAGACCTCTAGATTCCAGATCACAGAGGAAACAAAGAGGTACAGTATACTGACACTGTCCATACGGGCACGACAGAGAAATAACTAATAACAAACTGAAGAAGTGGTACAGACAGATCATCTTTACAAATACAAAGTCAGTGTTAAAATAACAACAACAATCTTACATTTTCTACCACAAGCACTTTCATCCCGCAATATCAGTGAAATCAGCAGCACAACATCCACAGATACGTGTACGCATCTTTATGTCCACGTGGCTCAGGATCAATCAGTGTGTAAGTTAGTGCAAAAAACAACCAACGAAAATATGAAAATCGTCTCATTCTCTGAGTTCCAGCTTTCCGTCTTGGACTCTCCACCTCCAGCGCTGACATCTGTCCGGAGCAGGAACGCAGCGCAGCCACAGGCAAGACTCCTTGATCTCCTGCTCGAAGGACACCGTCTTCCTGTCCAGAGTCTCCAGAGTGAAGGCTTTACCTGAGATCTGAGTGACAGACGAGAGATCATCACAGAGGAGCCTCGACACTGACTGAAATGTGTCCACGTGACCAGTCAGAGTCATAATCTTGTCTGCTTAGTCTCTGATCAGATTGTTTCAGATTCACATCCAAAAGTTGACAGTTTTTGAAGATTTCACTACGATTAAATTCTTTTGTGGTTGCTTGAGTTCAGTCAGTGTTTCGCAGCAGAGACAGCTGACTTCTTTTTAGTTATGGAGAAAAACACGTTTATTTCTTTAAGTCATGATATGGGTACCACAACTTCGGCGTTGTGTTAGTGGACTGTAACTAAGTAAGTTTACTCGTATTGCACTTAAAGGGGAATTCCGGGCTTGGCAACATGAAGTGGTAATTATAATTGCTCAAAGGTGTTAGAAGCCCCATATTTACATGTTTTGGTGTGTAAACAATTCATTCTTTGCAAAGCTTTTGGGATCGGTGCATTATCGCCCCAGCGCGACATTGGCTGCAATGTAATCCTGTGTGCAGATCATTTTGATTCAAATGTTTTATGAATCAGGTTTCATTTCTCAATTCTGCTGCGGTGACATGCCTCATACTTCTTGTTTCAGGATGTAGTCCTTTCTTTAAAGGTTCCATTTTAATTAAAATAGATTTCTTTTAAAACTGAAACCGACTGGATACCCGAAAGCATCCAAACATTCAGCACCAATCTTCTGTCTCTTACCTGATCACTAATCCCGATCGCGACGTGGCCCACTTTGACCTGCCGACGCTCACGAATCCTCAGACACTCGCCCTGCACGTTCTCAATCCAGATGTCAACACCTGGAGTAACAGAGGGATGAAAATAATAGCAGTGAAAACAGAAGTCAACCAGCGTGCAACGTGCTGACACAGTCCTGCTGTCTTACCTTCGAAGCAGTACGAGGACGGCTGATTCGCTGAGGTCAACCACTCCAAGTGTCCCTCGGTGTGACTGTTGCAGGAGGAGAAGACTCCAGAGCTCAGGTCATCAGACGAATGGTCGGAGTCCTTGAAAAGAAAGGTATTTTTTAAAATCTTGATCTAATGAGTGCACACACAACTACATCTGTAGATACACACCTTCTCTGAAGCGTCGATCTGCGACGTGTCCGAGCAGCTGAAACAGGACGGAGGGTCGTCTCGAGGCTCAGGTGATGGGGTCTGGATCGTGGTGCCTATAGCTACATCTAACAAGAGACAAAACTTCTGTCAGCTTCTACAATATCAGTGTTTTGAATGCATTTACTACAAATCTGGTATATTTTTCAAATAATTAAATACTTTACTGCATTGATTTCTTTAATACATTTGCTACTATTTATACAATTAGACCGTAGATCATAAATTAACCAGGCTCCAGGCCACAGGGAGCCCTCTGAAAAGGTAAAACCTCTTGGGGGACTCCTTGTACACAAAAACATGGGCGTGCACCTTCAAGACAGCCTGGAACAAAACAATCTTAACCTATTCTTTACAGTGTTCCTTTACATATGCAAGAGAGAGGAAAAGCTGACTTTATTAGAAGTCACCATATAAGTTCATGAGATGAAATAAAATGGTTCTGGACGTGTTTTCAGTCAACAAATTGGTAAACAGAGTGTGTTCCTGCCGCTGAGCTGTTTGTCTGACTCACCGTCTCGGAGGTATTCCAGCTCTGGCTCTGATCCCCATGATTCGTCATTTGTCTGCTGACCTTTCTGCAGCAGAGGGAAATGACCTCTGAGAGCTCGGAGATACTCTGTAGACATGGAGGAGTCCCGCTCCTCTTCTTCCTCCTCCTCCTCCTCCTCCTCCTCTTCTTCCTCTCCCTCTTCCTCCCAGTCCCCCTCATAGTCTCTCTCAGTTTTCAGCCACTTCTCCTGATTATACTCCTCCTCTCCCATGTATATATCCACATCTGAGTCAGACCAGGTGTCCCAGTCTGCAGTGTAATCACCCTGCAGGGATTTCGGCCGGGACTCCCATTCTCTGGTTAATGAATCTGTGTCTACTTCAGAGTCTTGGTCTGAGTCACCTTCTCCCAAGTCATTGCTGTCCTCGTCCACTGCTGTAGTCCTCCAGGGGCTCACCCAGTACATCGCTGGTGCTGAGATGGCAGCTGATGGTTTGGTCGAGGTGATCTTCATGTCTTCAGTCTGGCTCCTGCGACGATGAAGCTTCTCACAGGCACTTTTGACGGACCAGGGACTCAGACCTCCAACTGTGGAGCAAATGTTCACTTTTAGTCCTCAGGTACAAAAAAAAAATCACAACAACAGTAAAGTATGTTGGATCAAATGATTTAACCTGAAAAATTGACAATTCTGTGTTTTAATAGGCAATCTCGCCTCTTTGAAGGCCAAAACTATATTTGGAGTACCTCAGGGGTCGATCCTGGGTCCCAACTGATTTTAATTGCTCCCTCTTACATTATTTAAAGCAATGACACTTCTATACATACTTCTATACGTTATTTTCTAAGATTATTCTTGAATAGGTAGCCCATAGACCTGCTCTGAGGGCCTTGGTGGTTTTCCTCCTGAGCTCCTTTGCCGATGCTCGTCTCTCTGGGTCTTTCTTGAGTCCGGCTCTGAACACTTTGGCCGTGAAGTTGTTGCAGTTGGACGGCACCTCCCACAGAGGTGGAGGCTCATTGACAATCTGACAAACAGATGAAAAGAAATGTGAGAAAAACCTAAAAGCAGTTTGTTATGCAACTTTCCAGCCAGGATAAATTAAAGGCCGTCACCTGGAGACACAGTGGATGGGAGTAGTAGCGTATCCACGGCTGGCATCCGTTGAGCATGTGCAGCAACATGCAGCAGCTGCTCCACACATCCGCCTTGGAGCAGAGTTGATCTCCTCGGGCCACCTCGGGGGCCATGTGGGTCTCGGTGCCGGGGAAGGCAGCTCCTACATCCACAGACAAACAGTGAATTTGTATCTTTTATCTGAACTTGTCTGTCAGCTGGTTTCCAAATACAGGAGTTACTTCCTCTATTCTCTCACTGAGTTCCACTGTAATTTGGCAAAGCAGTGTTGAGAAAAGGCCCCAAAGGTCAAACTTGAGTAAAAGTGAAACTATTGCATTAAACTTTGGTCAAAGTGAAAGTCATTCACAGGAATAGTGCTTGAGTAAAAGTCTTAAAGTATTTATTATTAATATAATTTAAGTATATAAGGAAATAATAATAACTTGATAAAAATAAAAATAAAAACTATAAAAATAGCCAACTTCTCACCAATACAATTGTATTGTTTGCTTATGTAGGTCATTCGGATGCATCAGTATTAAAGTGAGACTGTTTCATAATCAGTTAAAAGATACTTGTTGCATGTTTAAAGTGAATTTGTGCAACCAAAAGTAATTTATTCTCTATTTCTTGCTGACTTTGTAAACTCAACTCACCCCTGAAAGCCTTCGTGCTCCACCCGTTGTCATCCAGAGTCTCTGAGAGACCAAAGTCACAGAGGAATGTGTCTCTGCAGTCTGCAGACAGCAGCACATTGTCAACTGGAATAAAATCAACACACAGGATTTAGAGAGACAGCTTGTTTTCATTTGGAGCTCATTATGAAACCGTTGACTGAGAAATCAGGAGGCTGTCAGAGGCTGTCAGACTGACGGGCACACAGGAGGCCGAAGCCTCTGAAGCTCCTGTCTGGAGGTGACATCTTCAAAAATAAAGCACATATTCTTCTCCTCCGCCTCGTGAAGACGATGAGTCTGAGTCTGGCGTCTGAGTGAAATCGCTCACAGTGAGGACAATGGAGGGGCCTAATGTGAGCGAACCCCTTCCCACTCAATCCTCTCAGCATGGATTACTGGAGGGTTTACGGGTGAGATGTCAGTTTAGGATTAGATACCAACACAGAGGATGCTGACTGACAGACTTTACTGTCGTCTGTCTGTTGTTGGGATCGCATGCAGCTGACATTTTTTGTTACGTCCGTGCTCGACGCCACTTTCCTTAAATGATAAATGTAAAATCTGCGTTGTGAATGATGGATGTAAGATGAGGGAAATGATAAAACATGGCTCTGTTTTCATCATCTCACAATTTCACTTCGCATCATCATTTCACATCTATTTTTAGCCCTCTGTTTTTGACATACATTTTCATCACTTCCATTTTTTTTTAGTTCTGCCCCTCATAATAAAGTGGCTCGACACAGAAACGCTGCACAGGGTGTAGAAAAAGCCTGTTGTTTAACAGGATTATTAAACTGGATTAAGTTCTCTTTAGATCTTAATCTACAAAGCAGCTTGTAATTATATCTATCAAATAAATGCAGTGGCATAGAAATTACAACATGTCCTCTGACATTTACTGAGGAGGAAGCAGAGCGGAACTTAAAGCTGCATTAAATCATGTTTTGGCCACTTGGGGGCAGCAGAACAAGCTGTAAACACAACACAACAAAAATGTTTTCACTCAGTAAAGTTGAAATGGGAGAGTAAACAGCAAACATGGAGCTACATTAGCATTATTTTAGAGTCTAATTTCTGGCAACCCAAGTCCAATATAACTCTCTCTTTTTGCTCTGTTTTTGGTCTCCACCAAAATGCTGAGAAAATGCTCACTTTTCAGTCCATTTTGTGCAAATAATTTAAAACAGTCGGAGCATTTTGATGAAGAATAAACTGGTTGGAAGCCCAAAACGTTGAAAATCGGAAGCCCAGAAAGTTGGCGCCCAGCTTGAATTGAAAATCGATTTCTCACGCTCAGTCAGCCGAATGCCGCTTATAAGGAGGTACAAAGGCCGACTGGCGCCAATTAATCGGGACACACCGACAAAAACTAGGACCACGCTCACCAAACATTGGCAGACGGACTAAAACCAAAACAAAGAGCTGAAAGATGCTAAAATCTGTCAACCCTGTTACATGTTAACCAACATGTAGCTCGCACAAACATGACTGACCTGACCTGAAATGTCCAGATGCTGTAAACTCCATTAATCTAATAAACGCCCAGACCCATCAAGACCGTACCTTTGACATCCAGGTGAAGGACCTTTCTGTGGTGCAGGTGTTCCAGCGCCCCCAGTGACTGATGGAGGTAATGCAGGGCCAAATCCTCTGGGAGGGAAGTCATCTCTTTGAGAAGCTGGGCCAGACACGCTGAGGAGGTTTGGACGAAGACTTTAACGCATAGGACTATTTTCAACGTGTGTCGTCTGTAATTTTATGTAAAGAACAAGAAAGCTCACCTGGCTTCAGGTCCATGAAGAGCACGATGTTGAGTCCGTCCCTCACAGCCCCGAAGAGCTCGACGACACGAGGGGAGTCGAGAGCGCTCCACGTGCTCACCTCCTCGCGGCTGAAGTGACTCAGAGGAATCTGCGACCACCGGACGACAAAACGCTGAATAACACTTCACTTACTTTTAACTGAGTCATTGTAAAATAATCTCTGGGTGGTGCGTATCTGAGCTTTAAAAGGGTGACTCAGTGTTTCTTGGCTCACCCTCTTGGCAGCACATTTGAATCCAGTCCTTTTGTCCCGAACACAGAACACGTCACCGTATGAGCCGTTCTGGATGTGATGAAGGACGCAGTACTCCTCTCCCTCTCTGTACTGACAGCGGCTGGGCTGGAGCTGCTGCGGGAAACAAAAGCAAACATTGAAAACGTAAAATGACAAACAGGCTGAGAGGAGCTCGATCAGTGATGTGACAGCAGGTGTTTCCTGTCTGCTGCTTTAATTAAACTTTCATACAAGCAGTTAATCCGACACTGCTGTGCCAAGTGAAAGAGGATGTTCATGGTGAGGAACCCAAACACAGTCACCTGATTCTGGCGGCATTTTTTTTACAAAAAAAGGTGATAAACCCGAAGAGCTCAGCTCAGCATCTACTGCCAGACGGACAAAGTAAATAACTCGCTGGTGAATAAAGTAGAAGTTTGACTCCACATGTTCTCCATAGTACTGAATATTTGTCCAAATTAGATTCCGCTGACAAACATAGGTGCTGGATGACTACATTTATCTGACCACGGTCAAAAGGAGGTGGCCGGAGTGGATGGCGGATGCACAAAGCCCGTCAGTGAGTTGGTTTTTACGTTAGTATTAATGCCTGTCGCTGGATGAATGGACGAGTCTCGCAGCCTGAGGAGAGAAGCTGCTCTGTAGTCTGGTGGTAACAGAGTTCACTTTGTCTCACGTGTGTCCACAGGATCCATCAGAATGAGCAAGAAATGAAAGCTCCTTGTAGCAGCTTAGGTCAGAGTTGTTGCTGATACTAATTTTGATGTCAGATGTTTTGTTTTTAGCTTGTTTTTCAGCCCATCTTTGCCATAAAGAGACTTTTTTTTTGAAAGTCTGTTGCAAAATGTACTTTGTTTGACTCTGCTCTTCACCTCCACAACGCTTACACGGGAACAAATTGCACATTTAACTCTGCTACATTGATTTATACTATTTGTTGCATTATGGGAAATGTTTTTGGTGCTTGATCCATTCTCAAGAAACCAACAGAGTCTGTTTTCCATCAGTGATTGTGATGCTGCATGAAGACGGAATTTAACTTTTAACTTACCAAGAGCAGAATTTGATGTTCTTAACTGGGAGTGTCATGCATACGTAGGCATATTAAAGGGACGGTTCACCCAAAAATGAATATTCAGCCTTTTCGTAGGTTCTTCCAGTTGTTTTTTTTTACATTTTAAAACAAATCCCCATTTACCTCAGTTGTTTTGGAGAATGCTGTAAAGCCCCAGAAATGATTCAGACTACAGAATTTCATTGTGGGGGTTAAGGAGACAAAGACTGAACTTTTACTTTTGGGTGAACTTTTCCTTTAAAATATGACCCCAAACGATAATAGTGCGTATAATGTGGATGTAAAAGTCTTACATGATGAAATAAGAGTCCTTCATTGAGAGGTTTGCTGCTCTTGCAGTCGTTCAGAGACTGTTTGATCAGATCTCTGAAGAAAGATGAAGCGTACAGCCTCGACATCCTCGTCACTCTTCCTCTGAGGACGTCCACCACTGTGTCAGTGTCGCTCAGATCATCGAAACCAAAGTCACACTGAGATGAATTCACACTACTGGGGGTGTAGGTGGAGTCTGAGATTCCCAGCATGCTTTGAACACACCCTGATGAGTCGGAATCCAACTCAGCGCGAGAGGAGGAGTTAAATCCGGACACGTGCATCAGGTCAAAGGTCAGATCCGACGCTCTGGCTTCAACTCCAAAACTATCTGGTGCTTGTGTGTCGTCCTCTCCGCCGCACGACGAGTCCGACTCGCTCTCGTGAGTGCGAATAGATTCACAGTCAGAGTCTGAACCTCCTCCGCTGTCGGAGCTGGACGTGTCTGTATCGGATCGGTCCTGGTCCTCTGACCGAGACTCTGAAACACACTCACACACAACTGTACAGCTGCAGGACTGCAGCCCTCCATTACCACAGGAGTCTGTAAACTGAGGAGGAGGCGGGATGATCTCAGCAGATGATGTCATCTCTTTGTCAGCTGATTTCAGCCAATCAATCTCCTGAACCCACAGGCCTCGGATGATGGGAGGTTCCTGCCCTCCCTCCTGGTTATGTCTCCTGGTTTTCCTGCGTTGTTTCCTCGGGAAGTGGTGATGGTCCATGTTAGAGTCCTCGTCCTCGGTGTCGCTCGTCAGGACAGCTTCCTGGTTGAGAGACCTGCAAGAAGACAAACGTCACGTTAAGGAAACATTAAGGATCAATACACACTGAAATTGGTTGCTTCTTCGACAACTTCAAGCCCGTATGCGCAGATATTTGTGTGGTTGTAGCTTCCTTGTTCTAATTATTCTGATGGCAGCGTGTAGTGAATATTGTGAGGTACCTGAGCTTTTTGAGCAGCTGAGCTCTTGGGTAAGGACCCTGTGTGTTGGTGGGGCTGAACTCCTGAAAGTCTTCTCCTGGAACAGAGACGCAATCAAACAGTAAGGGTCTGACGATTCTTAAAGAAACCGCAGCATTCGTTTATTACCCTTCTGTTAGAGAGTTGGATGAGAAGATTGATGGCATGTTTGTCGATCAAAAATAAGGCTCGCGGGACACACTGCAACAACGATGGCCACAGAATCTCACTGATGAACACAGCACTGGCCTTCCATCCTCCCGACACAGACTTTGTTGCTCACGTACACTCATTTTAACTCAAACCATTACTAGTTTACTAGGTTATTAGTCTAGCTTCTAGTATAAAACTCTGCCGGGCAAAAGCCCACTTTCACCCACTTGGGAATGTTTATCCTTCGTTAAATATGGCCGACTTCTCTAACATGCAGTTAAAGGAAAAAGTAGAAATATAAAGACAAGCCAATCGAATAGAAGTTTTCCCCACAAATCACCGTAAAATCCACCATGCGTTATTTTTCATTATACACAGTATCAGTGGAAACTACCCCTGTGTCTTACTCTCGGCCTGTGCGACTATAGAGACGCAGGCGTTCTCCTCAGACGCCTCGGGCCCCTCCGTGAACACGTGTTTGGCGGTGCCGCGCTGCATCACCCGGCTCAGATGGGGGGCGATGGCCTGGACCAGCGAGTCCTTCTCCTCCTCGCACCCTTGGCCGTCGTCCTCTTTGCCAGGGAAAGAGAGTTCGGATCCTGCGGTCACGATGACGAACGGCGTGTTGGAGTCGAACATCCTGGGTATGGCCATTTCTCTGTCACTGTCGGGGTGCATCTACGAGGGGGGTGGACAAAACACACCTATCAGCACATACAGAAATATATTGATCTCTTCTCCTGTACGATGGTGATATATTGCTCAATAAATGTTGTTATGTCATAATTTTGGACTTTGAATGGTTGAAATTCCTGTTGAGTTGAAGCCAGACTAGCAGCTCTGAGAGACTATTATTAGTCACGTTGGGGCTTTGAGCTAAATGCTAACGTCAGCATGCTAACCCGCTCACAGTGACAATGTTACCATGCTAATGTTTAGCAGGTATAATGTTACCAGGCACTACATCTCAGTTTAGCCGCGCTAACATTTGCCAACTGGCCTCAAACACAAATTGCAGCCGAGGTTGATGGGAAGTCTATTTAGTAGTTTTGTATTCGACGTCATGGCGGCGCTAGATGAGACGATTAATAGTCATCATCTAGGAACCTGGGATGTCTATAGCCTAGCACTGGTGTAGGTTTTAGGGGTGATTTCACCATTTGTCCATCTCAATAAAACATGAAAGAAGCAGAGGAATTTTATTTTGAAAAGCCACATGCACGTGTTTTTAGGTTTTCTTTTAGACAAATAAAGACATTTAAACCATAAGTTGACACAGAGCAACTAAAATTGGACAGTTGTCTAGAGCTACTGGAGGAATAAACACTCAGAGTCACATTGGATTCTGTTCTGATCCGGAAACGTTTACTGACGCGAGGATTTTGTGGATTTATCTTCACTCCTGTTTATCAACCTGACTGCAGCAGTGATCCGCGGATCTGACCTCCACTGTCGAGTGTTTAGTGTCTTTTGTATATGTGTATTAGTATTATCTCTTTTTGATAGTTGCCCCCAGCAAACATTGGTTTGTCAGAGAAGAAGGGGGGAGTAACCGCAACGACTCGGCGTATGATGGAGCTCGCGGTGTTTGTGTAATTCCTCTCACTGCCTGAAGGGGGAGACGAGAGCGGGTTTAAACTTTTTGAACCAAAAAATGCCCTCAGATAAAATAAGAGCCAGTGTCAGATCAGCTACAGTCGCAACCGAAATATCATAATCGGCGTTTTAATGCGGTGGTATTTGCCGCGGCCGGGCGTGAATGAACAGACACCAGGAGTGAGGCTGGCAAGGTGAGTATAAATAGCACGCAGAGGAGCAGCCGCATGCTTTCCACTGAGGGCGGCCAGCTGTCCAAGTCTCTCTTCCTCGACACTCGCCATGTTGACAGCGAATACTGGAGGATCAAAACACACACACACTCCCACACACAAAGACCGCCACTTGTCCTGAAGTCCTGGTACAGAGGCCGCGAGTGGAGGAGATGTCACATCTGAAGGAGTCTGGTTGATAATGCGAAGACGTGGAAATCAACAGGTGCGTTTGAGTTGTGACAAAAAATTAATAAACTCACTGGTACAAAAGTGACACCAGTTGTTGTAAAAAGTACCCAAAAGTCATACTTGAGTTAGTAATCGTGCTAAAATGTTACTTTTGTGCAAGTGACAGTCACCCAAATGAAAAGTAGTAATCAGTAAATAGTAACTAACAAGTGTAGTGGAGAAAAAGTAGAAGTAAAAAGTAGCAGAAAATTGAAATATTTGTATTTTTAGGTAAAAGTACCTTAACATTTTACTCAGGTGACGTACATGAGAAAATGTACTTAGTTACAATCCATCACTGAGCGACACCTTACATTAGACTCATTCAGTCTTCCAGGACAAACACGGATCCGTCTATCAAACAATGATGGACGCCGCTCTTCCCATGATGCATCACTAAATACATCTCCTGTCAGCGACACTGCTCGTTTCCCCCTTCACTGTCCGACCTGATGCATTCACTTAAGTCCAATTTTCACATACTTGTACTTTTCTTGAGTATTTCCATTTGATGCTACTTTACACTTTACACAGTTTTACTCCTCTACATTCATAGTTACAGTTACATTTTGTTACATTAAGTGTATTAAAAACAATTACAACTTAATGACTCCTGCAGAGTATACGCTGCTGTATATTACATGTAAAACAGACCAAACATCGATAGAAATCATAAAAAATGTGTTGACATAATCATAGAATTCCAACACAACTGATTAATGAAGAGCGTTTTTAAGTAAGTACACTTAAATACAAATTCAACATACTTGCATACAGTTTGTTTGACACAACTAGTGACAAGCTACTTTTTACAGTAAGTGTATTAAAACATGTACGACTAATTTAGTCTTCCTGCAGAGTTACTACGGTTTATAAATGTACTGAATATAAAAAAGATCAAACGTTGAGTGTATAGAAATGTTTAAAAATGTGTTGTTTACTTAATTATAAAATACCAACTAAACTGACTAACTATAAGCCTTTTTAAGTAATTATACTTCAGGACAATTCTGACATACTTTACTGCAACTTCATACTTTTTCCTCCATTACAGTTCAGAAGGAAATACTTGACTGTATGTGTACGACACAACAAGTCACAGGTTAGTTTTGACATAAATGTAAACTTACTGGTTTACAATCTGATGCAGCAATACTGCTGATCTACCCAGCAGTACACAGGGTACATTAAATTGTCTCCACATGGATGAACCACAACATTAAAATGCTCTTACATGTGATCAAAACAGAATAATATAATATTCTATAATGACATAACAGTAAAAGTAGCTACTCTGCACAGTGAGTACATTTACTTTTGATACTTTTAAGCACATGACTACGACACTCCTACTTTCTTCCACCACTGCCTGCGAGTAAGAACACCTCCAGCAGAACAAAGTCGGCCTGGCAGTCTGGTTTTAAGTTCCAGCTAAGTGAAACTCTGCACCCTCAGAGCACATTACCTCAGAGAGACGATCGGCCGCTTGTTTCCTGTCTCAGGTTCAGGCGAAATCTCTCCAGTGATCCTGAGGAAAAGTTTCCTGACTCTCTCTCTGTTCTGTCCTGTGTCATGTGTGCATTGGTGTCCAAGTGTCCGAAGTGTCCTACCGGCTTCCTGCCCCCTCAGGCTCCCGTGATTGGTCGACCATGTGTGGGAGTTATGAGATCTTACACCTCAGTCACCCTGACCCCCCCACACACACACACACAGCAGCCTCCAAAGACTCTGGATGGATTCTGTGGATGCCCTCAGTGACACTTGGATCCCGTCTGCTGTCGGGCTCTTTTAGAGGCTTGAATGTTTCCTTCAGCGCAACTTTGAACACATTAAAAGTTTTCACTGTGCTTAAATTAAGACGCCATGAAGTTAGAATTACATATATCCAAACACAAGTGTCAACTTCAAAATAAACTCAAAGTAACACAATTAAACTGTTTGCTCATCATTTGTAAGTGAAATATGTCAGAATTTTAGTTGACAACATCAAAAGATTTAATCAACTGTCTTGATGTATTGTTGCAGATATCTACTGAGGTTAGCGTGCTAACCGGCTAGCCGCCATCTTGGCCCAAAGCTTGGCCTCCCAGTTCAGACTGCTAGCCGCAAAGCTAACTGAGCTAACTAGTATTGAACTGACAGGTGGTCGTTTCATTCTTACGGTCCATTCTTTTTGAAGGGGTGATATTATTCTACATACTCGTGCTGTTTGGTCTGTTTACATATACTCATAGTACACTTTAATGTGATGAAGTGTTTTAAATACACGGCGTCAAACTAACTTTGGACATATTTAATGCTAAGTATCTGTTGAATAAACTCAAATTTCATTTTCAGATGTTATTATTGATTATTAGCATCTTATTCGAGCAGCAGCACATTTTGAAAGTATGCTGTGATTCAGAAAACACAGGGGGATTCTATCACATGCTTCAATCAATAGTCATAACAGGTTATTTTTCACATTCCCCATCTTATATTCACATTATTTAGGGACATGTGATGTCCAGATATTTGTGAAATATAAAGCAGAATGCATGAAAACAACAATCAGCTCAACTTCCTCTCCACCCAAACGTTCGCTGTCCCAAATAGCGGATCTATACATTCCTGTGGGAATTAACAAAATACCAGAGGAGGGAGTGTAAGAGCTTTGTGTGTGTGTGTGTGTGTGTGTGTGTGTGTGTGTGATGAGGGTGTAGGCTCGCTCTCCCTGGCAACATCTGAATGGGATCAGCGGCCGACCAATAGTGAGGCAGTGGAGAAAGTTTGCTCCCACGTCAAAGGGTTTTTGTCACTTTGGTCGTCTCGCTGCTGTTGGAGGGTCAAGTCTGCTAAACTTAGACCTGAAAAGCCTCGCTGACGTTAAACAGCTTCTCCTGGTCTCATTCACAGAAATCAACAGTAAGCTCGTTAACTTAATTGATGACTGTGGACGAGGATCTTTGAAAGCATTCAAGTGGTAAAAATCAACGACAACCACACTTTGTTTTTCACCCAATGTTTAGAGGAAGAGTTTGACGTTAGCCGCCATTGAAACTCTGAGCTAGCAGCTGGTTAGCTTAACTTAACATAAAGGCAGGAAGTATAGGGGAAAATACGCCTACATTACACCTCCAGTAAAACCTAAAACTTTTCATCAATCTTTACATTTCTGTGTGTGTACAGATTAAACCAACAACATGTTACCATTTGTGCTTGTAGCCGGGCTGGACAGAAAGATCCAGTTAGTTTCCCTCGTTTTCCGCTAAGCTAATTTGCTACTAGCTGGCTGTAGCTTCATATTCAACGGAAAGACATGTGCAGGGCAAACACACAGATACATATGGATACTGGATACATGTGTGTGAGCTCAGGATACAGTTGTTTCAAAACTAACTATCTATAGAGTCTCAAATTAAACAATTAAAGCAGGGACACGGGTTTTAGAAACAAAATCTACGTACAGGCTCTTTAATGCTCACTGAACGTGTTTTATTTGATTGTTTTTGTTTTTCTTTAGTTTAAACAATGTGTTCCAGATAATTGATATCTTAGAGAAATGATGTATGTCGTCTGTTACCTCAGTGCAGAGCCGAGCTAGCAGCTTCCGTAGCTAATCACCTGCGGGCTGTATCGCTATATAAAACAGACGGACAGATCTGAGAGCGGCGTGCATTTTTTTTTTAGCTTATTCTTTAAAACAAATAAGTTTATTTATTGTGTAGTGGAGTCTTCAAATATTTCGACGTTTGGTTTTGGCCAATACACTGCAGTTTCTGAAAGAAGAAAATGAAAACTTCTCACATTCATATATCACTGAAACTAGCAGCAAAACACTGGACAGGAAACGTATACTGACTTACTGCCATTATTATTATTATTTCGCCAAAATTCGAACATATATTTACTTCAATGTAAAAAAGTTGTTCTCTTGACTATATTATTCTTGAACCGTGTGTATATTTATTATTTATTTACTTATATACATTTTACAATTATTGTAAATATTTTTACTATCTTTTTCTATTTTTCATATTTTTGTCAAACAAAGAGCTGCTGTCTGTGTTTCGTTGTTTTCGAAAACAATGACAATAAACATCTGTTCTATTATTCTAAACTAATATCATGAATTACGTTATTTAAATAAACACTGTTTCCTAAAATGTTGGATTTGAGGACAGATTTCAGAACACCGACCTGTGAATGACTGTATGAAAGGATTATGTGCACTTGTAAGTGTTTCAGACTGAACTCGTCACATTAAAGTGAAAACACCCGACTTCCTACCTCTCCACTCACAAAGACATCAGTGTGTGTTAAAAGGGCGTTCACATAAAGTAACCGTCCTGTACATCCTCAACAAAGGGGCCTCACAGGAGAGGAGCGTCTGACCTCATTTAGAGCTGAGGCAGCATGTGTTCCCCCTTTTGTTTTCATCGGAACAGAAGAGCCGGCGTGTCTGTTTCTGACCGCCAGAGGGCAGACGGTGAAAAAAAAATCTCCTCCATCAGCCTGGCAACACTGGCAACACCGGCCTTCCTGCCAGGCTGACAGCAAAGTGGGACACGACCCCCCACAGCTGCGTCTCCACCGTCTCCACCCATCCATCTCGTATTTACCGCGGTCGTCATAACAACTTTCTGATGACTGGGAGGAGGGAGGCGGGGGAGGGGGTAAGAGGATATGGAGGGAGAGAAGGCCAGAGGAAGTGTGTGGGCCCTGTTGTGTGAGCGTCTGCACATCCTGCCCACTGACAAACTTCGAGGATGACCTCGACGAATTAAGTTAAGAATGTAAAAAAAAAAAAAGGAGCAGTGAGAGGATTGTGTTGATGGTGAGCACACGTTGAGACGTTTTATTCCAGGATGGGACAAATCTTTATTCATAAAAAGTGGATTTAACAAAATTACAATCTCATGAACAAAGTACTCCTCCGTGAAAAAAAATAATAAAACAGGATTCAGGAGCTCAGTCAGTGATCGGAAACTCTCCGCAAGCAAGAAACCAAAACGCAAAGACCGACTGATTTGTGAATTAATCTGCGGAGTTATCGTCTATCGTCTCCTCGTGACATCAAGATGTACTCGACTCTTATTTCTTGGCTGTTTTCAGAGAAATACTAAAGATAAGCTCGTTTCTTCTTTTTACCAACGGCGGACTGAATCTTTACGACCAAGTGAAATCACAGAAGGCACTAGCTATTCGTTCAGTCTGTCACTGCTCGTGTTGCTTTAACCGAGTGTACCGCAAAAAAATACTAAACATCCAAATTGTACGAAACGAGTTCCGTCACTGCGTCACATTTCACCCAAACGTGTAAATTTCATTTCATTATCTCGTCATCCACACGTTGATGGAAAGTCAGGTTGAGTTTTATAGGCCACAAAACATTTCTGGAGCTCCTCAGCAAAACTGAAACAGATGGAGACTTAATAAAATGACTTCACACAGCTTGTCCAAGTCTCCCAAACGGATTTTAGACTTGTGTTTACATTCTTTTGCATGTCAGACGGGATGCATGCTAGTGTGTTTAGCTTAGCAGCTACAGAGAAAGAACATTTTTTCCAAGTCAATTTAGATTTTTTTTGACATTTTAAAACAAGTCTCCGGCTCCTTCAGTTGTTAAGAAGAACGCTGCTCTGCTGTGAAGCTCCAGAAGTGTTTTGTGGACCAAAAAACTTCAACTGACTTTACATCAGCATCGAGGTGAGAAGATAATGGCTGAATTTACATTTTTTGGGTGAACTGTCCCTTTAATTTCTCGGCCTCGCAATAAATCACAGACAAGCACAGATTAGGTAAACTCAAAAAGACTACATTGAACCACTTCCACGGACCAGCAGATCGACGGTCAACAACTTGTACACGTGAAGACTTGAACAAGAAAATCCTGCTGCTTCAACACGTGAAGAGGCAAATTACTTCTCTACATGCTGCTTTCAAGTGGTGTCGTGATTACCGTGTTTACGAGATCAGCCGTATCAGAATGTTCCTCTCTGGTATTTGAAGTGTCGGCGATGATGGCACCGACTGGTGTGGCATGCCTGTTTCAGCGCGTGTGGACAGGAATGTTTTTAAAAAACAGAGGAGGAAAAACATCAGTATTAGTGTGGACACGGACACTCAAGAGGTCTTTGAACGCAGCATCAGAAACACCGTCAGTTATGTGTGATGAGTTAATCCTGTCAAAGGTCGACCACAATGAGGCAGCAAAGAAATTCAAGTTCCTCTTTAAAATCACCCACTTCTAACAGTAACGATCAGAAAACACAAAAACAAAGAAGACTGTCAGTTATATTCTACATTCTTCTTATTGTCAAAACATCATGAAGAAGACCAAAATCAAGTGTTGTGGATTAATCCACCGTTGGAAACAATTCCCAACAATGGCTCCACTTCCTCCCGTTCAGGTAAGTTTGATAAAAACTACAATAATCTGCTTTTTTAGGAAATAACTGAGCCTTTTTACGTGTGGAAAGTCGGACTGAAGCCACAAGTCCAACTTTTTTTTTTTTTCAAGATTTTTGTATTTTTACCACTGGCCTTGTGGCTGAGGAGGACAGACAAGCAGAGAAATCAGAATAAATTGCAGGTGGACACGTTGTTCATCGTTGGTTTTGGTCTTTTCATTGAATTTGTTCACAATTAATAAAAACACAGAATAAAACCAACGTTATCCTCGAGACAAACTGCAGATTTGTGCAGTCCTTCCTGGTTGTTTCAATCACAAACTTATTTCCACAAGCGTGATAATGATGAGATATTTGCTGCCGGATGCAATAAAGACTCCTGCACACTGTTTTCACTTCAAGGTAACACATGTTGCAATAATTCCATCACCAGAGTGCTTCTTCTTCTTTATAATGACAGATGAATGTAGCGTGCATGTTTTGTTTTTTTTTCCTGCCTTGCACCAGGTCTCGACCTTAAATACTCAGGAGTGCTGAAACTGTAAATACACTTCCGTGAAGCGGGAAATGCCCTCATCATCCGTAGACAACATGAGCTGTAGGTGGCTGAAGACAATAAGTGCTCCTTATTAAAGTCCATGTCGGACAAAGTCTTTCTTTCTGTCCCCGAACAAAGCGTCCCAGCTCAGCTGGTCCTGCTGAGTGCAACCTCCAGACTTCAGGTCACAGGAGAATCCTGCAGGACAGCAGTGCTTCGAGTCGGAGCAGCAGACGGCCTGTCAGGAGGAAACACAGCAGCTAGACTCAGATGCTCGGGAGTTTTCAAATGTTCCTAAATGCATTTGTGATCAGAATGTGACCAGATATCGATTGCGTTTGATAGTTAATCAAAATAATATCCGAGGTTTCCCTGCAGACGCGTGAAATAATAACTGAACAGAATAAAACAGTGAAAGCGACCACGGTGTCA
The DNA here is from genome assembly GCA_900302685.1 of Spondyliosoma cantharus. NCBI lineage: Eukaryota > Metazoa > Chordata > Actinopteri > Spariformes > Sparidae > Spondyliosoma > Spondyliosoma cantharus. The sequence continues at coordinate 81,312 of OMLP01028201.1, forward strand.
CACAGAGCGTTCAACGAGGCAGAGACGCTTTGGCTCATGTGACATCGTGTTCACTGGTCACATTCTCCACATTCCCGAGGACGAACCATTTCAAATTACATCACCGAATCCAGCACTCGTACAAGAAACTGATGAAACATGAAGTGCTTGTGTGAGAGAGTGTGGACGTACCCGGGGTGAGGGGCAGCAGGCCCACTCTGTGGCTGAGATCTTACAGCACGTGTCTCGCTCCGGGCAGTGAAACGCCCCCGTGCTGTCACATGGTATGTCTGTGTCATCCTCAGTGTCCCTGGGCTCGGACTGCACCACTTTAATCTGAGGGAGGGTGTGGATCAGAACATCGTGGTCCTTCTTCTCGCAGGTTCCCGTCTGCATGTTGCAGGTGTAGCCCTGAGGACAGCAGTGCTCGTGATCCGCACAGCAAACGGCCTGAAGAGGAGGCGGAAGAAGAATCTTCAATCCGATCTGTTCATACCGTCGCTACACTCAGTTAATATCGTCAGCTCGTTCACAGCTGAAGCATTTCAACAGTTAACAGAGTCTGAAGTCAGTCTGCACAGATTCTAAAAAGGGACTTGAACAGCAATGTTGAGATTTAGAGACAAAAACCAAATGAGGTGAATGTTTTGTTTTACAACGACTGATTGCTGAAGTCAAGTTTATAATATTTAATGTTAACAGACTTAACTGAGCTGTGTAACAGACGTGGTGAGTCAGTGATGCACAGACCTTGACCAGCGGGCAGCAGCCCCACTCTCCTGTCTGCAGTTTGCAGCAGGTCGTTCCTGAAGCGCAGCTGCTGTTGTCGTCACATTTGACGTCGGCGACTGTGTCCGGCTCGGTCATGGCGCTCAGTTTGGTGAACCAGGGAATAACATGAGGGCCCCTTGAGCAGGAGGAGCGGTGAGGCTCACAGCTGTGACCGCTGGGGCAGCAGTGGTTTCCGTCATTACAGCACACCGCCTGCAGAACGGGAGAGGAACCTTAAAAAACACTCACACCGTCTTTGTCAGCGTGTGTCTGTTTTAATAATCGCTTACCTTCGGCAGAGGGCAGCAGCCCCATTTCTTTGTCCTGTCCATGAAGCAGCAGGTCGTGTCCTTGGGGCAGCTGGTCTGGGCGTCACACATGTTCTTGGCCGGCCGAGTTGGACCGGAAACAGCCTGACTAAGCTCCTTCTGCAGGGCCGGGATCTTCTGCAGCCAGGGCAGGCTGAGACCACCGGGCTGCTCGCAGGTCTGTTCAGCCACGTTACACTTGTAGCCTTTAGGACAGCAGTGCTCGTGATCGCTACAGCACACAGCCTGCAAACGACAAGATCGAAACGCTCTTTAATGTCGCCTGAAGTCCCCGTAAATGTCAGGTTTTCTGTTCAACGGATGTCAGAGATTTAACTGCAACATGACCTCTAAAAGATGAAGAATGAGAAACTGAAACGTTCTTTCTCCTCTTTTGTCCCAAAAACATCCTCCAGTTATTCAGCGATCATGCAGTAAAGTTTCTGATCTCTTTATCATGTCATTAAAACATAAACAGTGATGAAAGTGCCACACTTTTGGAGACTTGTTTCAAAGCCGTCTTTAAAAAAGGTCCAGTGTGTTCCTCCTGAAGACAGACGCACACAAAGTCTCCTGTGTGATTTCATGATACTGCAGGTTTATGTTAAGTCCTTCAGTTCACAGTAGCTTGAGACTATTTCACAGTTTGCTATAAATAAGAAAGACGACCATGTGCTTCAGTCACACTCATTTATAGAAAATAAGCCCATCAGAGTAGAGAATGCAGCATGATTCACACCTCTGACGGGCTTCTTTACGTCAGCAGAATCAGAACAACAGGAAAAAAAAAAACCTTTCCTACTTGAAGTTATTCACACATTATTTCCAAAGTTAAACACACAGTATGCGATATCTGCTGCTGGAGGTGCCTCAATCAAAACAACCAGCATCGCTGATAAAAATCTACCGAAATGGCGTTCGCCTATTTCATTCCTCACCGACTCTCTCCAGGAACTTACGGCGACCAACTAAAACACAAAGTTACCTTAAACAAAAAAATGGGATTTCTCTGCCCACTGACCTGAGGTAGAGGGCAGCAGGCCCACAGTCCGGAGTCTTTCTTACAGCAGGTGGTTCCTCCTGGACACATCGTCTGCTTGTCACATTTCTCATCCTTCGACTCCGAGGTCAGAGCCGACTCCTTCTCCACCCAGCGGACGGACGGCAGGAAACCCATCGGGTCGTCACAGGTTTCAGCCTCCAGGTTACAGACGGTATCGTGAGGGCAGCAGTGGAGGTGGTCGTCACAGCACACAGCCTGGAAGAGAACCACAATATAAACTGTTCAAGTATTTAAGATTAAACTTAATTGATCCCTCAGCCGGGAAATTCCCTATTTCAATGTATTAAAACGTTGGGAGTTGTTATTGTTACAACTTTAACACCGAGAGTAGAATAGAGTTTCACTTTCGTCAACTTCTTCTTACGATTCTAATCCGAGTTGCAGTTCCATCTAGATCCAATTCAAATTTTAAAAACCACTAAGACTGGCTGCAATGTTTGCACATTTCTCCCCTTCGAGCCTGATAAGATTTGAGTCGATACACACCGACCTCAGTCCTCACAACAGGCGTCACCGTCTCAGAACCAGCAGTAATTTACGAGAATTACAGGAAGGAAACCGTGCCGTTTTTACTTATTGATTCATTTATCTAATTTCCTCTGCCCACTGTAGCACCACAGGCCCATAATGAAACCTCAAATCTAAATCTCAAAGTGAAACAGTGAGTTTCCATTTTGTTCCACTGCATTTAACTCACTGAAGAGCTCAACAAGCCAGGGGTCTGAGCCCAGGCTAGATCTGATCACCGGCCACAGATACAGTCAATAGTTCCACACATTTAGTATGTACAGCAGGAGATGTATGTGAGTTGAATGACAGAATGAAAGATTACACATCAGAGAAAAAAACTAGACAGAGAGCCTTAAAGACAAAGTGGGGCAGTCATGTCTTGATACGACTTTCGCAGTCCTCGTGGATCAACATTTTCAAGAGCTAAAGATAAATGGATTTTAAAAACCAGCCCAGAATCTCCTCATAACACGCTGCCAGCCTCACCACCCCAGTTTACCTGAGGCAGAGGACAGCAGGCCCAGCCTCCACCCTCCGTCTTACAGCAGGTGGATTTTCCAGGACAGGACGTAGATTTATCGCACTTGCTGTTACCGGTCGGGAAAGGCAAGGTGGGCACTTTACTGAGCCAGGACGTCACGGGTCTGCCTGAGGGATCGTCGCATGTGGAGGCTGCCAGGTTGCAGATGGTGTCGTGGGGACAGCAGTGAAGGTGGTCCTCACAACACACGGCCTACAGGGAGGAGGGACAGTCAAGACGTAGTTATGATACACAATCCTGCACAAATTTAGCAACCAACAATGCAAATATAACGTCTGTCTGTGCAGGAAACCCTTCTCCACTAATGGAAAACGTGCCCAGGCTGAATAGAACTTAGCATTTGTCGTATCAACTTATATTTCTACACACGAGTGTTGCAACAAAACTGAACCAAGATTAGACAATCTGTCAGAGGAGGAGCCTAAAAAACTGAACTCTGCAGACAGGAGATGAATCATGAGCCGAGATAGTGTGAAATAATTCTGCGCAGCTGGACGGACAGTTGAACACAGTCCGCCTGTGTGAGTCAGTGGCTTCAGTACGTCGTTACCTTTGCCAGCGGACAACAGGCCCATTCTCCCCCTGACGTTTTGCAGCAGGTGCTTCCGTCGGCGCAGGCCACGGAGTCATTACAGGGAACGGAACGGACTGAAAGACAAACAGGAACTTTTTAATCAGTGCACACGTAACCAAAGTTTATTCAAGAGTATTTATTCAGATTAACTCTGAACTCCTGCAACAATTTTTGACTCGTGACAGAAAGTCTTTAAAATTAACTTCCTCCGAGCAGCCTTGAACCGGCTGTGAGAGAAACGCTGTTAGCAAGATCCTGTTTAAATACATCTAAAATAAAAACCGTGTAAACGAGAGTATTCATTCTTTTGGCAGCACAAAGCTAAATGTTCTGTCTTTCTTGCCATCATGTTTTAGGCTTGTGAGGACTTCATTATGTTATGCTACTTGGGAGGGAAGAATGTGGCAACGCAGTGCGGTGGCGCAGTGAAGTGATGCCAGGAGCGGGGAAGCACATCAATTTTTATGACAGTTTCAATATTTTTCTATTAGTCATTATGGTTTGATGGTTTTTACAGCCGTGTAATAAAATTGCAGATACTAGGGGTAGGAAACAAAGATAAACGTAGATGAAATACCACAGAAATTAAACCATCAGATGAAACCATCAAAACGCCTTTGCACTCGGCTCATAAGAACGAGTAAATCTCAAACACTAAAACATTTACATAGTTGAGATAACTCTGAGAAATATTTTGTTCATGTTTCTACATTCAGACATGTTTTGGATCAGTCATTGCTCTTTGAGTTTGATCAAGAATGTCTGTGACTGTCTGACCTTTGCTCTGCGCTGTCGACAGCTCCGTCGCAGCAGCAGGGATCTTCACAGCCAGACTGGACTCTGTCTGGTCCGACACACAGGCTCTGTGGACGAGGTCACACTCGGTGCCTGAGGGACAGCAGTGGATGTTATCTGAACAACAGACAGCCTGGAAGAAAAGAATATAAAGAAAGGATGAATTTATGCTTCGATCCGCTCCGATTTGATTCCAGTCTAGAGCCAAAGATGTTGGTTTTTTTTTTACAGCTTACTTGCCCGGCTGACATCCCTTGTGACTGCAAATTTAAACATCCCCATTAATGTGCAACTTTAACATTAATTTAACGAGTAAATGATCAAAATTAATCAGAGGAATATTCCGACTGAGATTCAAAGGGTTAGGGAGTCCTGGGCAATAGAGCAGCATTTAGAGTTTCACAGACAAGACAAACGTTATCAGCCGATAGATGGAAGATTGATGCAAATAAATGTACTAAAAAAAAATATTTTATCAACACATTAGCTCATTACATCCGTCTCTCAGCTTGGTGACTTTGTGCTACTTACTTACTTACTTGGTTTGTTCAGTAACATCTATTCTTTTTACCAGGTTAGTTCATGTTACTCACATCAGGCATTGGACAGCAGCCGTATGATCCGTTGGACATCTGGCAGCATGTCGTCTCATCAGGACACGCCGACTTCTTATCTGGACACTCAACTGAAGTCACAACAGACACATGATCAACACTTGTTTCTGACTATTATCTTTGCGAACACTTCGTATCAATTAACTGTTTACCGTCACTGGGTACAGCAGCGATCTTCTTCAGCAGCGGCAGTTGTGTCTCACCAGACTTACAGACTCCGTGTTCCAGGTCACATATTGTGTTGGCGGGACAACAGTGGATATGATCGCTGCAGCACATGGCCTGCAAAGGATTAAATGTCAAAAGTGTCAAGTGAAAAAGTCTTTCCAGGCACATTCAGTTCATAAAACACAGCAGCAGCAAATCCTCACATTTGCGAAGCTGAACCAGTGAATATTTGGCAAAAACGATTATATAAAGTGTTGGTGATAAATGCATTTGCAGTAAAGTCGTATGTACATCAGGATAAGGGCAGCAGCCGTAGTCTCCACCAGTTAGCACACAACACGTAAAACCATCTGGGCAGCTGCTTTTTTCATCAGGACAAGTCACTGAACCGACTGAAGACACTACAGAATGATAAAGAAATAAAAACGGTTATGCATTGTTAGTACAGTATCATCGGCATAGAGATGTAGACAGATTTCAGGGACTTTTAAAGTGGACCTTTGGCTTTAAATCGGACAGTGATTATTTTTATTTTCATGAGGAAACCCCCACCTGGAAAACTCTCCGTCCGTCTGGCCGGCAGTTTCTGCAGCATGGGGAAGAACTGCAGTGAGGCTGACACACATCTTGAGTGAGCAACATCACACTTTGTTCCCTCGGGGCAACAGTGGAGCTTATCCTCACAACAAACCGCCTGCAGAGAGAGGAAAATCATTCAGACAGTTAGGAACAATCTTCAGTCAAGGACAGTTTCCTGCAGATAATGGAAAAGTACAGATGACTGAGCTGAACGCAGTCAGCGGATGAGGAGTACAAATGACAAACAGAGTTACCCAATATTTGACTTCTGTAAAAACATTGTTTTTTAGTTTTTTTTTGCTGATAAGTAGTTGTCAGATTTGGACACCAACATGTTTTACTACCTAGATTAATGTGTCTCTTCACCAGGACCACTTACTCTCTATGACTAACCCAGATATGGAAGAGATTGAGCCCAAAATCTAGTTGGTAGAGTTGTAGTCTAGCTGAAAGATGTGAAGAAAACAAAATGATCAGCTGGTATTTCAAGTGGAGGTCTTCACAATGGCACAAGGTGTTATAAACTGACGTGCTAGTTCTTGGTTCTGCATGGGTCGGAGTCCCAGCTTTGGAATAATAAACAGGTCTGGCTCTGTTCAGGGCAGTACATTTCTGGGTAATTTTTGGGTTCAAGTACAAAATGTCTGAAGATTTGAAAAGGCACCAGATGATTTTTGTGGACACTTTCCTATTGAAAAAGGACGTGAGAGTCGCAATTCAGCAATCCTTTTTGACATTTTAAATATCAAATAAAAAACAACATTATAATACACATCATATATTAAATAATTCTTTATAATAATTACATATTCTATTGTATTAAAATAATCGAGCAGCCCCATTTGACATATTGTACTAAATCATATTATGCAAGTCTTGAACGTCAAAGTATGGTAAGTTCATCTATCGTCGACAATCAGACCATGTTACATGGTTCTTGGTGTGAAGTGCTTCGGGTTTTTGCAGTTTGAGTGTTTTCAAATGTGAGCTGATATGTATCACCTTAACTAATGGACAGCAGCCCCAGGAGCCGTCGAGAAGCTTGCAGCAGGTGGTTTCATCGGGACACTCGGACTCCTCATCCGGACAAATGACTGCCTTCACTCTCTGCTCGAGCTGGAGCCATCACACATCACAGCCCACGCATATCAATGACAGGAAAACAAAAAAGCGGCATGTCAATGGCAGGATTGAGTCGTATTTTGGTCGTGGAAACAGTTCTCAGAAGTTTTTAGCTTTTTCGTCCAACAAATAAAAAGTATCACAAAACATTCGCACATAAAAGCTGTTTAAAATGGAGTCTTTTAGCCCTAAATGTGCTGTCTGAGCTACAATCTTCACACATTTACATTCCCCACGTCTAAAAGGAAGTAAACAAAATAATCAGAGGCTGCCAGAATTTTATGCTCCATTGTTTCTGGTGCAAAAGTTGAGAAACAGCCCAAATGTCTAATGATCTCAGAGGAGACTGTTAAAAAACAGAACATATCCTCTACTTGATAAATCACCTGAGGGATGATTGAGGCCGGTTTGGTAGGAAGTCGTCTCATCCAGGGCAGAGAAACGGTCTTATTAACACATTTGGAGTGGACGAGATCACAGATCGTCCCCTCATAGCAGCAGTGGAGGTGGTCTGAACAACACTCAGCCTACAGGTGGATTCAAAAAAAGGGGTGACAAAGGTTTACTGAAACACTCTACAAAGCTGAAAAGCAGTAAGGGATGTGTAGAATTAACTTCAGCTTCTAAGACATCATGAAATTCTGCTGCAGAAAGTTTGATAAAAAGATAAAAGGAGGAAAAAGACTGGTGTGATCTGACGTCAACTTTCACCGTCTAAACGGATGCTTTTAAGTAGATTCCTCTTGTTTCTGAGAGGCTTCTGTCAATGTTTTTGTTTCCTTCATCAGAGTGCAGACAACAGGACAACTCTGGTTGATGCAATGACACAATAATTGATCTGCAGGATCTTAGCTCCGGCTTTTAGTATCAGATCAGTGTGCTAGTCATCTCAAGAGAAGGGTAATGGGAAAACACACACGACTTTTGACAACAGCAACACATAATTCATTGTTCTAATGTGTAGCGAGCTGAACGGAATCGATCTGGACTGCTCAGTGGAAACAAGATAAAAAGAAACGACAAACATGAAAGAACAAATCCTGCAATCTCTCTAAACAAGGTGCAACCAGCACAACACTCCAAATTTAAAATACCTCAGTATAATCAGCAAAATGGTCGAGCAGCTGCAGCATACTCAGACGATTTTGCCGTTTATGTAAATTACGAGGTGTTTGTGGATGCAGACTGAATTCGACACATAATTTAACGGTGACTTACATGTGGCAGCGGACAGCATCCGTATCCTCCCACAGAGTTCTTACAGCAGGTGTTTTTGTCCTCACACATGCCTCCATCAGGACAGACAAGCGCTGTGCTGAGGCCCACCAGAGCCAAACACAAGATCCACATCTGCAGAGCCCGAAGACGGAGAGAGGAGAGGAGGAGAGAGGACAGGAGATGAGAGGAGAGGAGAGGAAAAAGGAGGAGAGTCAGTAGTGAAATATGATTCAGTCTGATAAAATCACAAAGATCCTGAACTTCTGCCAACAAATTCTAATCTTCTTGGTTTCTGTATTTCTTTCAGGTTGTGAGAAAATCCCCTTGGGGAAGAAAAAACAAAGATAGCAAAAAAGATTCAGCTGCTCAGAAAACATTCCAACTGATAACAGGATTTCAACACTAAACCATCCAGTTCTTTGTTGTAAAGTTCACGTCCCTTTAATACATGTGTAGCACTCGTATCTTAGGAATGTAATATCTGAAATGACAGGAACAGAATGTCAATGTTAATGTTAATGAATGAACTGTAAGAGCTGTGGTTTCTCCAGCACTCAGTTTTAGATTTGTTTTTTTTTTTTGCATTTTTGCTTGATGAACAAATTAAACAAGTAATTCCTTTATCTAAAAAATAGCTGCTGGTTAATTTTGTGTTCATTGGCCAACTGTTAGAGCTGTTAGAGCTCTAGTAGATTTGTTGAGTCAGTACACACTGTTCAGTAAGTACTGATTAATCATGTAGAATTAACAGAAATTCTAGTTATCTGGCATTAAAGGAAGATACATGTGATTATTAATCATTAATTTCTTCATCATGTCTAAGCAGAAACTGCACATATGCTGAGTTATCAGCTTCAACATGCACATAAGGCTGTAAAAATGTGGTGACTGATAAGGTTTATCTACACAGCCGAATGTGTGACAGGCTGGTCTGAGGTCAGATCAGAGCAAGTGAAAAAAAAAAAAATTTAAACAAAATGAAAAATAGGACACACATAGAAAACTGTCCATCACAGTGTCCCACAAACCACAATGAGGCCTTAAAAAGTGTCTTGTTTTGTCTCATCAACGGTCCCAAAAACCCAAATGTATTCTATTCACTGAAAATGTGTTATGTGTAGTCAGTGTTACATCAAATGTCTTAATTTGTCACAGAGGAGGAAAGAAAGCAGAAAAGTTCATATCATGTTTACTGGAATTATTATTTTTGCATCGCAATTTTCATTCACACTGAAAAAAGCGATTAGGGTCTTGATGATGTGACATTTGTGCAGCACTTCAGTAAAATGCTGTTTCTCACACGCTTTAACTCTAGCCAGATAACTGCAGCTTCTGCAATTTGGATGTTGCACTTACACAAATCGCTATATTGTTAATATTTCCATTATCTGTGCGGCCCTATGAGCTCCATGAACAAGCATCATGGCGCTTAATATGAAGAAAACCATAAATAACCTCACATACACACAAACTGCCCTAAACTGATTAGTATCTGGATGGAAATGTGTGAAAATGTACCCAGCATGTATGTCAGAGTGTTACAGGAGTGCTGTAAATAATCACACCAGCAGTGAGTTAGAGAGCTTGTTTCTTGTGTTAACTGTAATTCCTCTAATCATTTACAGAGTTACCAAGCGACAGCAGAGTTTTTACAGACACAACAGGGTCAGGATCCACTCAGGCTGCAGCTTATGATTGTTTTCATAATCAGTTAGACTGCAGAGTACTTTATCTAGAGCTCGGTCAGCTGTCATTATCAGCTGATATTGGCCAATGGTGTAATGATAT
>OMLP01028203.1:0-21335 GCA_900302685.1 Spondyliosoma cantharus
GTTATGTGACAGCAGGGAAACAGAAAGTTAGCTTTCAATCCATAAATGCACTAATTCAACTTTATAGTAGTACATTTATATTCTTGCATTAATGCCATGTAGGTGTTCATTTACGTAACTTAAACTATTTGTTGGAGCTTAAAACTGTCATGGTTCTGTGTTTTGTATCTTAAGTTTTGATTTTCTATGCCCTCTTGTGTCTTGTCAGTGTCTCTGTGTTTGTCTCCCTCTGTCTGCCAGTGTTCTCCTCTGTGCTTTTCCCCCCTCGTTACCTCACCTGGCCTCCTCCCTCCTCTCTCCTCACCTGTTCCTCGTCTTGTCATTAGTGTCTGTGTATTTAGTCTGTGTCCTCCCAACACTCCTCGTCCAGTCATTGTTTCAGCCTTCCGTTCAGTGTGAGTTCCCTGTGATGTTTCCCGTGTTCCCCTCTTGGTATGTTTTGGATTTTGGTTTTGGTTATTACTTCAGTTTGGTTGGTACTTTGCCTTTTTGTTGATACTTTGATTTTTGTCCTTCGGACTAGTTCTGTATCTTGTTCCTTTGTTTAGTTTTTGTGCTTGTTCAGCTTTAGTTTCATTAAAGCTCGCTTTTTGTTCTTTACGACTGCCTCCTGTGTGTCTGCATTTGGGTTCACCCCTTCGAGTTTCCCCCGATCCGTGACAAAAATAACGCTAACAGTGGGTTTTGAATACTTCAATTTCAGTTCTGGAGTTTTTGATACTGTGTTCTCGATTTGTGTACAGTGACCATGCGTATGGAGTATTATGGTCACTGTACATAATACAATTTCAGTTCTTATTTTCTTCCAGGCGGCCTCTTCCCTGGGCAGTGAGTGCCCATCCCAAGCGAAAGGTCGAAGATGTTCGACCCATCTTTTGGGCATCCAGGCCCAAGAGCTACATCTACAGAACCCAGGACTGGGATGAGTTTCCTAATGGTAGATGGTGAGCTCAATCATACTGAACAGATTTGACAATAAAACTTGAATGTCAATTTTCTTGTTAATGCATTTTGTTAAGTGAATAAATGCTAAATTACTATCAACGTTTTTACTTAGTTTGGGTTAATATGGAGAGTTATGTGAATTAGTGTGAATCCCACTATCAAATGACTAAACAGTGTTGACCACTTCAGGGGAAACTCCTCATCTCCAGCTTTTGGTGAATTAAACGACTACTACCTGTTCTACCTGAAGAGCAAGTCATCCAAAGATGCACTGCTGCAGATGTGGGGACAGGAGCTGAAGAATGAAGAGAGTGTATTTGAGGTCTTCACGTGCTACATTACAGGTCAACCAAACAGCAGTGGACACAAGGTAGATGAGATGGAGAGTGATGCTGTTTCTACTAGGGCTGACCCAAATGCTTCAAATCTTCTGCTGATGTCAGTGGTAATCAATGTTATTAGTATTTGACTAGTATTTAAAGGATACATTGTATTGACTCAACTGAAAGAAGGGCAAACGACTGAGGAATAAACAAACACAGTAATTGCTGCAAGTTTGATATCTCGTCCCACCCCTTGTATAATTCTTACTGTTGCTTATGAGAGCACCATAAATGGTATTTGGTACAGCCCTAGTTTCTATGAGTTCAAGAATGATGACTTTCAAAACAGTGCCCTTGATCCTTTTCTGCTAGGTGATGTGTTTGCCATGGAATGATGAGCCTCTGGCCCCAGAGACCAACCTGATGAAAGAAGAGCTGGACAAGGTTAACAGACGAGGAGTCCTCACCATCAACTCTCAGCCCAACATCAATGGCAAAACTTCCACAGACCCTATCGTAGGCTGGGGACCTGCAGGAGGCTACGTCTTTCAGAAGGTCTCAATTGTGTCTTTTGACTTAGCAATTGGGCTGTTTTTCTTTGGTATGTTACCTTATTCCTCTTGTTTTTTTAATCCAAGGCCTATCTGGAGTTCTTCACCTCCAGTGAAAATGTGACTGCTCTCCTCAAGGTACTGAAAAAGTATGAGCCCCGTGTCAACTACCACATTGTTAATGTGCACGTAAGTTTAAACAGAAAACACACATGATTCCATTTTTGTAAGAGTATATGATTATGACACTAACGTACATTTCTGTATCCAGGGGCGTAATCTGACCAACGCCCCTGACATGCAGCCAAACGCTGTAACGTGGGGGATCTTTCCTGGCAGGGAGATTGTTCAACCTACTGTAGCGGACCCAGTCAGCTTTATGTATTGGAAGGTAAGACCTGTTAATGTGCACCAATTATTTAAGGATGTACAGTCTTTTTGAAGACAAATGATCCAATGTTGCCCATCAACATTTGGCAAAAAAATGTGTGTTTTTAAAAAGCAACCCATGGCTGCACCACAAATGCCAAATTGTCATATATGACACTCTGCTGTCCAGGTGAGTGACTCTAAAGCTAGGGTCTACGATCCTGGACAGCTAGCAAGATTTGAAAGTGGCACCTCCAAGTTCCACCAAAGCCACGTGAACACGCTTCTGGCAGTGGGACTTCTTTCTTTATCCAGAGCCTTTCTTGTCGCAGCCTTTTCTGCCTCAGGCTTTCTTTTCCTTGCCTTTTTAGTGGGGTGAGCTGTTACAAGTGTTACACCATTCCTGTTCGGCTCCCGGACCGTGGTCGGGAAGCACAGGGGAGATGATCCTCTCCTGGGCCGAAGTTATGATTACCTTTGAGGTGAACCCCCTTTCACGTGTTCGTTGGTCGGTAAAATAATGCCAGGGAGCTTTGCGGTCTTTCGGGGAGCCATCCCGTTTATTCAAAGACAACTGCAGCATATACTGTACACTTTACCCACTACTACCGCTGCTCAGTGTGCCCCTCCACCTTCTCATTCATTCACTGTCTGAACGTACGCACGCTCCCTCACTCTCACTCCCACTCCCACTCACACCTTACGCACACCTCACGCACTGCCCTGTTCCTGAAAGGACTACACCACTCTTACAACACAAGTAACGCTGGCTGCATTTTCTCTGTCATTGTAACCAAATGAACGTCTTCTTCTTCTTCTTTGGGGTCAAATGAACGTCTTCTTCTGCAACTCCGTATTTCTGCAGAGAAATGTGCTGAATATTTCCGGCATCAGTGAAACGTGACCTGTGCAAGCGCGGAGGAGGGAGGGACAGAGGGGTGCGTAGGCAGAACGAGACATGAAGTCATCCGATTTTCTATTCGGCCGGATAGCACGGATTGGTCAGCTTTTTCTCAGTCCTGCAGCTGCCACAGAGGTCTGATTATTTTCGTTCGTTCCTTTTACATAATGTATTGACTACTCTCAGGATAGAAGGACCATTTCACCCAGTATAACAAAATGTGTTTCTGAACAACATTACAGACCCTAGCTTTAAAGCTTTTTTAGAGGGATCATATAAACAGCGATCCCCTGGTGGCTAGTTGAGAGCTGCCCGCGGAAGGTCAGTTTATGTGTTTTTAAAGCTTTTACTTTATCTTTTGTTCCCCTTCTGCTTCATTAATCTCACTTGAAATGTCATCATCTTCGTGCCAGGTCATTCTGCTGCCTCTGTCGTTCTTCTTCAGTGTGGTCTGGCTGCCACGGCCCATGGTGATCTTTCCGGCCCTCTTTGCTCCCTTGACAATAGTTTTGGACAGTGTTCTGTGAGGAGTACAAAGCAGATATCAGCGTAAGTTACTGTGTACAGTTTCAGAATCAAAACAGAAGGATTTGTATTAAATTCCAGAGGAGAAGTGCAATAAAACCAAAACCTGAAGCCTGTGTTCCGTTCTTTTTGCTTTGGAAGGATGAGTTGAGGTGCCGTTTGTCCGGCTGCAAAAGCAAAGGAGGTGAAGATGGACTGTGGGTAGCGGATCCTCTGGAGGTGCTTTCTGAAGATCTCCACCATCTCTGAGCTCACCTCCTCATCAAAAGCCACTTTTATCAACTGTAAAAAATACAAGTGAAATGGATTATTCAAGGACACAAGCAACTAGTCAGACACAACATCTTGAAAAGCAGGAAGAATCTCAATGGGTCAGAGATGTCTGTTTGTCACTGCTCCTGTTTTACCCCCAAACAGTTCTGCAGCTTCTACATCTAAAAGATAGATTAATAAAACAGCCAACGTAAGGTTTCCAATGCACACTCACATTCCAGTAGGGAAGCAAAGCAAAACTAAAGAGATGTCTACATAGGCCAAGTGACCTACTCTGCCACAAAATGGCGACTTTCATCATCTGTGTTAGTAAAAAGATAGGAATGAACCATAAAAACTTTTACAGCAGTACGTCTAAAGACTAAAAACATATGCTTGGCTGACAATTGCTTTTCTCTTTGATTCTAAGAACCAAGAACATATTATGAAACCAGACAGCGGGGTTTCTAAAAACTGTGCCACACTCATTGTTATGTCAAGTGTTGCCAGAATCACACATGATGCTTCCACTACATCACTACTGCTAGGACTTAGTATAAGCTAAAACACACTGCATCGTGTTGCTTTAGTGTTTACCTGGAATGATGCAGAGCGGAGCTGCAGGCCTTCCTGCATGTTCTGCTGCAGCTGGTTCTGGATGCTGATCTTCTTCTCTTTGGTCAGCGTGGACACTGGGAAAGCTCTGATCACTGCCTGCTCCCCCACTGGACACATGTAAGGACAAAGATCAGCGTCAGATTACGGAGAAGATACACCATACATCATGTGACTGACAAAACACACAGGACCACTTGCTATTAACTTTTTTTTATTACCTTTTCCCCATTTTATGCTTTGGTGAGATAGTTAACAGTAGACAAGTGACGGGAGACGAGAAAACAGAAATGGGGAATGACATGCGACGAAGATCCCTAGCTGGATGCTGACATGCTGAGATGTTTCAGTTTATGTTGTATCTTAATCCCTTGACCACCAGGTTGCCACACCAACCAATAACTTGGTTATTATAACTTGGATGGTTTAGAAAGATCATTACAGTGATGAAGAATATGGTCTACCAGGGTAAAGTCAGCTGCTTTGAGAAGGCACTCTTAGATTGTTATTGTTAAGTTAATTCACGATAACATGAGAAAATACATTTTTCATTTGATTTGAGCAGAAAATTATGTTATAGTCTTAATATATGGGACTATTTTATTAGATGAAAATTAGATTTGTTTTGCCTACTGATGAAAAAAAAAGCATTTAATGTGAAATAAACAGTTATTTATTGATATAAAAAAAAAAAACAGTGGTTTATTTACCCAGAGGATCATGGGGGGTGCCTTTGAAAACAATGCGGTACGTGGTGAGGAAGAGGGCTCCCTCTGCTGGCAGGATGTGTGGGCCCCCCAGGAGGCCCCCCGTGGCCTCCTCCCTACCATCGGGGTCCAGAAGCACCCGCAACCCCTCTGACACCAACTCCTCTCCGGGAAGCAGCGCTGGACGCAGAATCTTAGGCTGACAGGAAAAGAAAAGAATAACACATTACACTCAAGGACAAACGCACAAACTGTACCTGTCTATGAACACTGCCAGTAAAACGAAAAAAAAAAAAACCCCAAAAACCTTCACGTCAATGCGGCAGATTTAATAAAAGCCAGGAAATCAATTAATCATTGTAATGTCAAATCACAGCACCGCATGACCTCAATGGACATAATTTAGCTTCACATGCACGTCAACATGTCATTAAAAACACACATCTTGCAAGCACATAAAGCATTTGAAGGCATTCTGAAAAACAAACTGGCCAACAAAAACAAGGTTGTTCTCTGTGGAGCCTAATCTCAACCGTCCAAGCAAAACTCATGATCTGTTTTTTAAGTAAAAACTGTTTCTGTTTATCTAATTTATGTAACTAAATAATCACTGGTTTTCACTTTGTTTTCAAAATTTAAACACCAACTGACATTAATCATTGTTATTCATAGAAAAAAGCTTACTAACTCAATTCCTTCGCTTTTTTCCCCATAAGGGCAAAAATGAATGTTCATATTCTCGTGTGAAAGAAACAAAGCAATGGCAGACAGTTCTAATGATTTGAAGGTTACATTCAAAATGTAGCATATATATGCACTGCCTTTATTCTACTTACTATTTGAAATCATTTTAGAATATTAATTTAGATTATTGTCTGCAAACATACTGAGTTCCAAAGAGTTTCTCTCGTCTAAGCATTTTGGTACTTTCTATTTTCTGTGAGGGTTTGGAATCAGTTTCTGTTAAAATCCCTCAAAGAAGAAGTTAATGTTGCTTCTAAAGAAAGAAGAACAGAAATACACTACAATGGTGTTGACCGCATTTCGGTGTTTTCTTAATGCAAGTGATAATTAACAACACCCCAGAAACAAACACCATAAGACCACAGTTTCTACCTTATGACCTGTAACTAACAACAGCCAGGTCTGCATCCTGTGTTGCTTCAGTTCCTTCTGACCTCCACAGCCAGTCAAGAAACACTCAGTTGTTCCACTGTCACAAATATGAACGAGGAGGGACATTAGATCATTCGCAGCATTTCTCATTAAGGCCACAGCCAACCTGGGGGAGTTAAGTCTGGCCAGGAGATTATCAGAACTTCTTGCATTCGTCCTTGAATGGACAGCGAGACCAAGAAGAGAGTCCCTCTGCACCTCATTACTGCTGTGAGCTCTGCTTTTTATTCGTGCTGCACCTTAAAAATATTCATTGTTTTTCTTCTCAATGTCATTGCTACCATTACTACTACTACTCTGACTCGTCATGAATGCACAGTCAGTGTTGTTTAGTACTTTTTGGCATGCTGCTTGCAGCTAGAAAGTCCAGGATGGAAGCTTTATCCAACACATTAACGTATGAAAAGTTAAAGTACGGCAGAGAATCTGCCGAGACGGCTCACCACGGGCTCCAGGTTGCTCCCCAGGCAGCGCTGGCGTGGTGTTTGTCTGTGTGTGTGAGCGTTTGCAAGAGCATGAGCAAAAGAGGAATTACCAAGTGCTGGCAGACATATATTACAGCAGAGTCCAAAAGACCAACTCATAAAATCTGAAAGCTCGCTGATGACCGGAAAACACTGGCTCAGACTGGCACCCTGCATACAAGCTGCAAACCAGACTGAACCGAATATGTGGAGATAACTTAGAATGAGCATATCAGAGTAAAAATCTTCATTAGGACAACAACAGAATTGGACGTAGTGCAAACTGAGAATGAACTGAAAATGAGTATACATCCATTATTAAGTATTAAGTATGGCGTGCAAGTCTGTATTTTTCTCAGGTATCAACAGCCAATCAAAAATAAAAAGTACTTAGTGATCCTACATATTTAAGGAGAATGGCATAAACAGCAATTTATATTATCATTATTTTTTAAATACATTTTTTATAACTTTCTTTCACTAAACATTTGGCGGGCCAAATCAAACATTAGGGTTGGCCAACTTGGCCTGCAAGAAGCACTTTGCGCAGCCCTGATCTACACTGATTGGGTCTTCATTTTTAATCATCACAGCCCACCAATCGACTCGCCTTCTTTCTCCCAAGCTGGTGACTTTAACTTGTGACTGTCTTGGGATTTTTGGAAGTTCAAAGTTAGGTTGAATTTCTAGTTATTTTGTATTACAAGTGATATATGTGTTATAAAAAGGAAATGTTGAATTAGGCTGTCTTATTTCTGGGACAAAATCTGGAAATTGTGTGTTCACTTGAGCTAAAATATTTAGAATAGTATTAGAAGCATATATATTTAGTTAGAGAGATTTTAGCCACATAAAAGTATATTTTACCGTATTGGACTTAAGATCCAGCAGCCTGTTGTAGCACTCACCTTCTGAATGGGAGGTAACCTCCTGCTCTCCCGGTGAACTGCCTCTAGAGCCTCCATCTGCATAGCTACGATGCCTGTGGGTCACAAGCTGGGGTCAGTTACCATATGTACACACACAAGCCCTGACACAGAGCTGGTACAGAGAAACACATGTCTATCCACACGGTCTTACAACCTGAGTGTGTATTTACAGATTTTTAGGCCATTTAACATGTCAGGAGTTAATCAGCTCAGTGGCCTCTGTTGCTATTGGCCTGAGCTGAGAATACACATCCAAGGGTTACTCTGTATAAAGCTGAGGGAATTAGGACAGCGGCAGACTGTGAATGAACACTGTGAGCGCTCTACCTGGGATCATGCTGTGCAGGCTCTTGATGTGTTCCTGGGTTACTCCGCTCTCCGTGCACACCTTGTCGATGAAGCGAGCTACAAACCTGACCACAGAGTTGGCCACGTCGCTGTTCTCTGAGTCCTCAAACCCGCTTTCTGTGTCAAAGCTCTCTGCGACACTACCAGCAATGCTGTAAAACACACATGATGACAAAATGAATATGAGAAAGGTCGATCCACCGTATCCAGGAGGTGATCTGGTCTGAGAGCCGAGAGTTGTGTGTTGACAGATTTGTATTTGAGGATGCACTGTGACAAAGAGCGGGGAAAGCGAGAGTGATATGCAGCCTGGCATGAGCAAAGTGTTGATGCCTGCATCAATTGCTCAGACTCAATCAGCCAGAACAAATGTTTCACATGAGACGATGACGCAACCTCCCCTCCCCGCAATCTCAAAGTGAGTGTGATCGGATCCAAATGTCCTCTGTGAGAAACAAACAAGTCAGGGGCAAAAACGAAAGAAAATTTCCACAGACACAAATTCTTGGCTGCAGCAGAATTAAATGGAAACATCGTGTTTTTGTGGATTTTTGGGGAATTCAATGTGAAATTTGGAACAAACAGTTTAATAACGCCCAATTACTGCTGATAACAAACATTTAAATATTAACATTTTGTTTCTTTCTCTAAGCCTGAAATTTGGAACAAGATCTTTTTGGCTGTTTTCCTTTCAATTCTAAGAAAAGACATACGTGGGGGATCTGCCCAGATTTATTCCACTCTGCACGGGAAATCACTTCCACTGCTATTTTGTTTGGTTTGGGTGAGTACAGTGCAGTCCCATTAAAGACACCCTGAGGGTTTTAAGCTTCCCAACAGAAGTAAATGAGGCTCACTCTGTTTTGTTCAGTAGCAATGTAAGCCCAAAGGATGGTTGTGGGCCGGAAACAGGAGAGCTTCTCTGTTCCATTTGGCTAAATAGGAAGGTATCATGTAGACTGTGAGCTTCCCCACATCCACCCACATACTTATCATCACCTTATTAAGAGAACTATACATACTCCCAAATCATGAAACCTTAACTTGAGGTTTCCTCCAGATAAGAATGATCGTTCTACCTTACAAATACTGAACAAGACAAAAGTGCATTCTGGTATATTCTGTGTTTGATTTGTGTGGATAGTAAAGACACTACAAGACAGTGAACAGCAGTTAATGACATCCTTTCTCTACTCTGCTGACCTGTTGGTGACGATGCTGTTGCTGCCGCTCTCCCAGTCAGCGACAGGCGTGTTGCGCAGCAGCTTGTTCTTGCTGGTGTCCAAAGGAACCAGCAAGTAAACCATGAGGCTGGCGTAGTGAATGGCCTGGCTGAAAACAGTGCTCTCCTCATTCTTCACCAGCTCTTGCTGCCTCTCCTTGCTCAGGCTGGGCCATGCACGCAGCTGCTCTGCTGCCAGGTCCATGGCTGTCTGCTCCTCACCTCTTTCCACTGCAGGTGTAGGGACTGCATCCTGGAGCGGTCAGAGCAAACACATGGAGCTTGACAACACATTTGTACAAATTCAGTGATGTCTAGATAGAGTATTTTGTTGGCAACAGAGTGTTGACAGATCAATCAGAAAATTGTTTTCCCATTCAGATGTTTTTTATTTGAATATTGTTGGAAATGGTATCCAGTATTTCACAAATAAAGAAGAATATTAAACAGATTCAAACACTAATATCCGTCTGCCCAATAGCCAAAATGTCCATCTCCCTAGCTAGAGGAGCTATGTAATCTCTCCCGCATGGTCTGGGTCTATGTTTGGGGTCTCCTAGCCACAGGCATCCTGACATGATGCCCATGATGCCCCTATCTGGCACCTTTAGTGGGCTGTAGTCCAAGGTCCTTTTGCATGTCTGAGCTCTTCACTCTATTTCTAAGCCTGATTACAGCCACCTACCAGAGGAAAGTCATTCTGGCTGCTTGTATCTGGAACCTGATTTTTTTTGGAACAGAAATCGACAGACAAACCGACAAAGGCCTATCTTCATTACGGCCGCAGATTTAGATGTGCAGAATAATATAAAACATACCCTTTTATGCCCTACGGCAAACCACCCCAGTGTGTGTTTGTTGTGGTTTGATGAAGCAAACACAATCACATCATCTGCAAAGAGCAGAGAAGCAATTCCTCACCCAGCTACGCCTTAAAATCCTATCCATGAAAATCTTGAAAAGAATCAGTGACAAAGGAAAACCCTGATAAAAAAGCCAATCACTGTTTCCTAAAGCCCAAGGTGATGTCTGTAAATGTCTTGCTTTGTCCAACCAACAGTCCAAAACCCAAAAGGTATTCACTTTACTACAATGTGAGACAGAGAACGGCAGCAATTACAAAGCTGTCATATTTGCTCGAAAAATGACAAATTATTATCAACATTATGTAATTCAATCTTTGAATTCTAATGCGAGTTAAGAACAGTGGGGTTAAACAGACTTTTACATAAATTCTACCACAATGAGAACTTATACTGATCAGTAATCCCGTTTTACCTTTAGCCTGGCAGTGATTACCCCTTTCTCCTCTGGGGTATTAAGATATAGGGCTCGGATCTGACTCTGGACCTCGCTGTAGAAAGTGGCTTCCCAGAACTGCTGGTTGGTCCAGATGGGATGGTCCTGAATGCAGGTGTAGGCAAACTGGTTCACCCCGGCTGCCAGTTTCTGCAAAACAAAATGTGGTTCCATAGAGTAAAGACAATGTACAGAAGCAAGATTAAACCATACTTTTGAGTAGAAGTCTGTGTGAGGCTCTTTTTTTTATTGTATTTTGCAGGATATCAGATCAAAACTGCACATTCGTCAAGATGTGCCAGCACACATGTTGGGCTTGTAAATCTTTTAATCTCACAAAATCTCTCAAAATCAACTATTTTATGAACAACCTTTAGTGACATGTGAACCGAAAATGAGCCTTTGAAATGCCAGTATTAAAAAAATGAGGGGATGTAAAAGTGGAAAAAACATTGTAATTTGCATCCCTGTTTCTCTGATACTTTATATCATCTCCCATAGCAACAGATAGAAAACAGATGTTGGATTTTCAGTCTCCAGAACAACAGTGACGGTGTTATTGTTTACAGGTCAGCTTTTGAATGAACGGCAATTTTGTTTCATGTTACTGGTGTTGAAAATAATATGTAGTAGACTAAATAGAGTGAATTAAAACTTACACTTGTAACCTTGTCAACTCCAGTCAGTACAAACACATGCTGCACGGCCAAACTTTTCTCAATACCACAGAACTTTATTCCAAATTCGAGTGGGAATCCAAAAGTTTCCTGGAATACCAAATTTTAGGGAAATATGTATTAATTGTATTCACCAGGATTGGGCTACAGTGAGTGCCCCTCAAAAAAGGTGGCCAAAACTTTGGTGAGAAGTGGGAAAACCAAAAACAAGTCAGCCATGGGATTTAAAGTGAAATAAATCATTCCTCTTGAGTCGTAACTTTTTAGCAGATAACAGCCCCTAATGGAGCAGCAGACCACCCCTCTTTTCCTTCTGTGTCTGGATGTATCTGGAAGCAGAGCTGTTGTTTTTCATTAGTGTGGGCTGAAGAGTAAAGCACCTGCTGCTTGCAAAAACATCGACAACGGGGAACATACAGTACTCGGCCAAAAGCTGGTAAATTCCGTATAATACACATGGTAAACACAGAGCAGTGCTGGAGAACAATGTCTCACCACAAATAACATGCTCTCAACAGAATCATGGCCACAAACCAACATACACCAACCGTCCAACTCCCACATGTATGGCTCGAGCCTGTCATTTGATTAGCTTCTGATTTCTCTCCCCTGAGCCTGACACAACACAGTGCTTTCTATTCTCGCTTCTTAGTTTGCCTTTGAAGGGTGAGAACTGAGACAGTAATTACAAGAGACAGAACCAAAACAGCTCCATTCCCAGTGTGATGGGCCAGAAGCCAAGAGAGAGCAGGACAGACGGTGAACAGAGAGCTAATGCCCATACTGCAGTTAACAGGCAGGTCACCTTTGTGAGTCTTGTTTCTGGTTCATTGGAGGTGATGATATATCTTATTTTGTTGTATTTAAAACATAATTGAGTTACAGTTACAAAGTATTGGTCTTGAGCGGGCAAATGTCTGATGATTTCAGTAAAAATGTACCTAAGGAGGAAGAAATGTACACAAAACACCTGGAAAAGCAAAAATGCACTCTAACATGTTATTACGCAACTGCTGAAGTTGAACTCCTGCTGCTATTTTTCTAATATTAGATTACAAAAATGAAACCACTTTTTCGGGAAATGTGACACCGCTGAGTTCAGCGTATTTTTATGACTTTTCAAGGTATTTAAAGAAAGAGCCTTGGATATCCTTCTGGCTAATGACAGAGGCCAACGAGTAACGGATACAAAAGATCTCAATTAAGGAAAAGCATGTGAAACAATGGTCTGAGGCTTAAACACACAAAGGGGGGAGCTTTTTTTAATGCATCAACCAGAACTGAATGATTTCTCTTTAAACATATTGTTGGTACTCTCTGGGGGATAAACTATGTGATTGAGACACTCTTTGGCATTTATTCTAGTTATTGGCCGACATACAGTACACGCTGCAACTGACATATCCGTGGTAAGCTAAAAATAATGTTTGCCATACCAATGTAGCAGCGGGCTCTACTGCCTTACCAACTTTTGTTCAACGGTCACATGATGATAGATTAAGAGCCCAAAGGCGACGTCAATCTTTACAGTCAAAACTACTTTGCCTACAATGTAAAGCACTCATAGATTTCACCTGACACACACAAGTTGTGACCCAGAACGCAGCCTCGCACGAGATCTTTAAGGGAACATTAAGGATAACATTAATGGGAGCTTGTTTAGTTTAACCGTTCCCTCCATAAATAGAGATGATTACACAAACTTTGCTATCAGAGGAATCAAGCGGTATATGGGAATTAGGCCAAAGATGAAAGGACGATGACAAATCTGCTGTGGATAGAAATGCTTTGAAGAGAGGCTGTAATGTGACCAACCCCGGCACTGCTCAAGCTAGGGTTAGATGTAAGTTATGTGGAATATACACACGCAGAAAAGTTGACCTCATTAAAACCATTTCAAGATTTATTTGCAAAATATTATTGGTTAAAAAAAGTAAGAGAAATAATCTAATCTTTTAACTGGTCTTATTGCTAATCTATTTCTCCATCCCGTCGCTAATTCCTGCAGCTTTACATTTAAATGATGTGAATTTTACTTTGTCGTAACCATTTACTCCTTCTTTAATGCCAACTCCTAGCTTTCTTTGATGGTTTTAGTTGTGCCAATTGTATTGTATGTCTGTATCTCAGCACAATTTTGTTTTCCAAGGATTTAAAGCTCTAACATGCAGGAATTCTGCATGAACAACTAGATCGTTGTATACTTTGTTGAGCTGTGTACTTAAATTATCCCGATTGTTTCCCACAATGTTCAAACCCCCGATAAATCTACAACTTCACTAAGACAGTTATGGTGCCTAGTTGCTTGTTGACCCTTCCATTGTCTGGAACATTGCAACAAGGCAAAACTTAAGCTGACTAAAACTTTAAAAACACAACCTTATCCATAAACATTTGTGCCTGAGCCACGTCCGAGTTTTTCATCAGTAAGGTGGTTGTTTTGGTCATTCATGGTGTGTACACTACCACCAAAGCCAGTTAAACAGCACGATTATTTGTGTTTATTCAGGTTACTTGCGCCAAACAGCCACATTAATTTACTGTAAAGGAGCTGTAAGCTAATGTTAGCAAGCAACAGCAGACATTGAGGCTGTGTGTCTGTGTGTTTGAATTCATCTCAATCAGTAAGCTCTGCACTCACTAGTAGGGCTGCACAATTGATTGCAAAATAATGGAAATGGAAACATGACTAAGTGCAATATAGAAATTGCAAGAACTGCAAATATTCTATAAAGGAAAAATGCATCACAAAACAGTGTTTTAATGAAATGTTGTAGTGCTGCAAAGATGCTCTGGCCTACAAAGTTCCAGATGTAATAAAACATGTTTGTTTGGAAGAGACCAAGAGAAATGGCACATCATCATGATTTTAGTAGTTTTTCAATGACAATGAAAATTGCAATGTAAAATGTAGTCATAAAAATAATCATAAATTAAATCGCAATATTTGTCAAGTAAGTAATGGCAATGTCACTTTTTGACCATATCGCGCAGCCCTACTCACTACAGAATCTGGTTCTGGCTCTCCTCCTCCCCTCCTTTCTCTCTCTTACATGCTGTCAACACACAGCATTCTGCCAACGTCTTTTGTTGGTTTGATAAAGAGCTCCCAAGCGGCAGAAGTTACGGATAAAGATGGAGGTGAATCAAACATGGCGAGTAGCCATGAATAGCAGAAGTGAAGCCCTAATACCTCCCTGTCACAGCAGTCCGTTATGCATCTTGCAGCAGATGTTGTGTGGGTGTGTGTTTGTGTAGGAGGGTTGTTGGGGTCTCTCTGTGATTTGTCTATGCTGTCTATACTCAGCCTGGCTGTTCTTTTTTGACTTGTCAGATATGTGTAGGTCATTTTGACCGAGGTCATCTCTTCCTAATATGATGATAACACAAAGCTTAAAGAGACATCTACAAGACAGATGGCCGAGGAGGAGGACAGGGAAGCAGAGGAGAGAGGAGAGGAAAAGGGAGGAGGAAAGGAGAGTAAGAAGTGAAGATGAAGGGGAGAGGAGGGAGTATACCACTATCAGGCCCATCTGTCTGTGTGACTAGTGAAGAGGAGGAATGTAGGCAGGGTTGCGGGAGAAAGGGTGAAAAACAAGTGGACAAACCACAAGGGGCGACAGAAAGGAGAAATGCTGCGTTCAGGTCAGAGGAATAAAGCTATCTGGACTTGGGATCTTGTTTTGAACATGCTCCCTAGGTTCACACAATGATGAACTGCGTCCTCCAAACATCGGCCATACAGCATCACATATATCAACTGTGTCTCTGAGACTGAGAGATGGTGCACGTGTCACTGAGGAGTGTACACTTGCATGCAGACGCTGTGTCTGATATGTCACCAGCCTTGGGGCTGCAATGTTATTTACAATGTTTTGGAAGAATTCAGAGCATTCTTTAATTGTAGATACAAAAACAGTCATTATTTCTGGATGAGTCCTCTGTGGGAATACATTCCTGACCCATACACAATCCATCGTTGCAGTTCTGAAAGTCTACATGAGTCAGTGTATTTTGAGGAAAACTACTCGCATCCTGAAACCATAAAAACTCCCTATTCAATTCGAACAATGTATTTATAGTGTCCAGCCACATAAAACAAACACTGCAAAACATGCTGAAAGTCAGACTAATAAACAAACCCATCATGGTATCCATAGGCCGTAACTGTGTAAAAACACAATGTACAAATAACATAAATGTTCCTCAACAAAGTAAACACAGATACGGTAAGTCAAGAGCTGTACAGCTCTGAGGTACACAGGGGTCACGCAATACGTCATTTTCCTTGCTGGACATGGTGCAGAGAGGTTTGATGAAGCGAGCTGCCAAATCCCCCCCATGCATAAACTATGGCTGAAAGAATGCTAACAGTCAAGTGTTCTTGTTGTGCAAGTCATCCGGAACCGGGTTCTTCACCGGCTGCTTTTTCACTCAATCTGGTGACACATTCAAATGTGAGACGAAACATCATGTGGGACTGCAAAGGGCAGAATAACAACAGACCCAGACATCAATGACACCTGTTCATCTCCTGATTAACCCACCACTCACTAGATAATGAATGCCAGAGGAACTATATGCAGATTAGAGAATGACAACAAAATGTAAAACCTCACCTCTAACAAAGGCCCACTGTGCAAAGGTTCTGTGGCATTTAGATACACTTTACATACACAGGCCTAATGTCACCATCTGTGCACTACGTAGGCCAAAAAAGATATTTTGCAAATCAGTTCTACCTCCCTTCTGTCTGGAATATGAACAAACCTCTATTGAGAACAGCCCCATAAGTGCCTCAGTTTGAGCAAAACATTCAAGAAGGGTCATGCTGAGAGCGAGCCAAAAGAATGGGAGAGGTAAAATAACTGAACATAGAATGTGGGTCAATGGCATAAGCTGTTGTCAAAATATTGCCAGCAATAAAACTAAACACTGTCTGTGTCCATCCAGCCGATTCTGGGAGCAGATGGTTGCAGAGAGGGACCTTCCAGCATTCTCCGACCTGGAGACTTGAGGGCCATTGGGATGGTACCACTGTGAGCTTGCCAAAGTTTGGCCAAGAATACCAAACAGGGACTTGACCAACGTCAGACTTTATGTGTCGTGCCTGAGACAATTTTTTGTCATGCCATATAAGTAAAAAAGAAAAAGAAAAAGAAAAGCATGAATTACTTTCCCAATCCCTAACAGCCCATCTCATTTTGGTTCAAAGACGACTCCATAAAATACACAGTGATAGCACCAGGTTAGCTTTTAGGAAGATTGTTATAGCAAATCTAACTACCGTCAAAACAACAATAACACATTGATAGTACTCCCACAAGCCTCCATCAATAAAAGAATGGTCGAATGCTTATTGCTCAGGATATTGGTCTCATAGAACGATCATTAGCTGTAATCCCCAAAGCACAAGATTAACGTCAACAGACCATTAAGTGGGTCAGTGCAAGGAACATTTTTCAGCAGGTCAATAATATGATTCACAGTAAAAACAACTTTGGACTTATAAAAAGTACTACAAAACTGATCTGAAGGTTTTTCCATGTAGCAGAGCTTTCTTTGCACAATGTAACAATCAATCCATCAAACCAATTCTTAAGTATGCATTTAACGTCGTAAACCCTACAGGCATCAATCTCACTATCTGCTTGATGTCTTCTGGGTTGAAAAAACACAGTACTCAGTTACTCATGCATTCTTTTCAATGACTTTCACAGCCTTGTCTCGTCAGCTTCAAGGACTGGTTGATCATCTACTGTATTTCAGCATTTCCAACTGTTTGTAGAACACATAGCTACTGTAATGTTTAAGCAATGGCTGAGAGAGCATGCTCGCAGTCTCTCAGAGGTCGTTATATGAGTTTCATTTTTGTACATCTTCTAAAAGCTGAGCTGATACATTGCGGCATTGTATTTTAAAAAGGTCTGTAAAAACATCTCCAACTCCCAACTGTCTGCTGTCTGAACTCATTCTGTTATGTATGCTGAAGGCACATATTAGTTTCATTCATGCTGCCAAACATCTAAGGCTGCTATTTTGTCATAATCAAATTAGCAAATGGAAGAAAAATGGATCAATTGGGATAATTCAGGGCCATGTATGCCTTTCGATCAACACCCACGATGACAGCTGCT
The DNA here is from genome assembly GCA_900302685.1 of Spondyliosoma cantharus. NCBI lineage: Eukaryota > Metazoa > Chordata > Actinopteri > Spariformes > Sparidae > Spondyliosoma > Spondyliosoma cantharus. The sequence goes on from OMLP01028203.1 coordinate 17,441, forward strand.
GGGATGCTCCATTACCAGCTTTGTTTTTCTCACATTTTCACTGCATGATCCTCATGCCATTAAACCAGAGATTACAGAATCATTCTGGCAGATTCCCGTCTGACCTCAGTTCACTTTTCACCCTTTGGGTGAGGCCAAGCTCAAGCATGTCACCAGTTCCAATGATCTAGAGACAAATCTGTTTCTTTCTCAAATTATTAATCTTTCTAATTAGGCGTCAGAGCCAGACATGGAATCGTCTGTCATCTTCTAACCTAAAAAGCTGCAAAAGACTTCATTGTGTAATAATTGTAACTAGTTCATGAACAGCCTTATGAAACAGTATTTTCCTTGAAGTGGTATAATCTTGTCACATGGCTTAAAAAGCACGCACAGCAAAGAAACACTGACATTATTGATTCATTTTCGTTACTGGTGGCCTCGAAGAGAAACAAGACAAACATCACACACAAGACTTATCGAGGGAGTTACATCAGCCTGTGGCATGTGAACCAGCAGAGTCATGTGGCGGTAGAGAGCAGGTCAGGTCCCAGTCCAGCCCATTAGGGTATGGCACTGGTACCCGACAAAAAGCCACTGTGAACAGTTGTGTCTGTCCCCATAGCAACGTGCAAGCTGTGGAGACATAGTTGTGGTGCATGATGCGGCTACCCTGTGTTGATAATGTGGTATGGAAGCCAAAGGCTGTGGCCCGTCATCTAGATTTTGCTATGCAGGGTTTTAACATGCTGATCTGTGCATGTACATACTCAGGGATCAGCAAAGGTCAAAGGTTGGGAAAGATGTTCTTCCTCTTGCTGTTCCTTTCAGTGCAGTGTTTATAAAAGTCAGAGGTTGGAACATAAATACATCTCCTTTATTTTCTGTTTGTCTTGAAAGAACTGGGAGCATGTTATGTTCTGTGCCAGACATTTCTCAGCTCAAAAAATATAGCTGTGAGAGCCCTTCATTGGACAAACTATGCAATGGTCCATAAATCTATCTTTGGCATTTTTGTACTGACCTTTCTTTTTTGGTTGACATGTACCCCAATACTGACGTATCTACATTAATGATGGCTGACATTTAGGCCTGGTGAGTTTAATTGTTATCAGTCTAGTCTCACTTCAATGTAGATATATTATCAGAAACACTACTTCTGTTGTTTCCCTGAGAAAAGTCTGAGAAAACTGTCCACTGTGGACTTACGAAACAGAAATTGCTTTGAAGTGATACATTACTGTGACATGGTTTAGGCATGCAACAAGGCGAAGAAACACTGACATTATTGATTAATTTTCAACACTGGTGGCCTTGAAGAGAAAAACAAAAAACTAAACTTCAGACTTATCAAGGGAGTTACATCATGTGAACTGACTGAGTCACTGGGGCTGTTCAGACCTGATATCAGCATGCTTTCTTGGTGATCCGATCGCAAGCAGACAGATCTAAGTACAGGTGCAAACACCTCCAAGACACACTGAGGACACGTCTGAGATCCAATCACTCAGACCACATTCGAAGGTGGTCTGGGCCACATCTGACGACATTCTTTTAGCAGTGTGTACAGTCATGTGGCCTGAGTCACACTGAAGGACCACCTACTCAACTGACGTCCTCCAAGAAGCCACAACTAACCATTGAACCAGTAACCACAATATCCCCAGACTTCTTTATAAATCACATGATTTTAAGAGTTGCTGTGTGAGGAGAAACTCAAACTTTGCTACAGTATATTCTTAATTACTGGTGCTCTGAATTTGGCATTAAATACAACACATTAAGATGTTTCTTTCCTTGTAAAAAAGTGTCAGTTTGTCACTCCATCACTGCACCAGTCTGTGTCTTTTCACGTGTAAAGTGTCCAAAGGTCCAAAGGGTGCTGTACCTCCGAGCAGCTTTTTAAACACACTATTTCAACTCATCTACCGATTAAACCAAATCTATTGATGAATAACAAATTGACAGTAAACAAATACAATCAACATTCACATATAAATGCTACTTATTTTGATGCCTGAGGAGAAAGTCCCCAGTCTACCTTAAGAAAATGCACAATTTGTGTTAGAAGAAACTTTATATACATTATGAAATGCTGTCTAAAGAAATTTTAAAATAATTTGGGTGTACTTGTTAATTCGGCAAAATAACACATCAATACATTTCTTTTTTTGTGTGTGTAATAGTGAGATCTGTTTGTTCCAGTGAGGTACATGCATATCTGCATATAGGGTGGGGAAGTGAGTTTCAATCCGAGTGAACTGAAGGACCTGAAGCTATCCACTTGTGATCGGATCACTCAGAATGCATGTTGATACCAAATGTGAACAGCCTCACTGTGTTCACTGTGGATAGTTTTCACTGTGTCCACCACGGACCAGTCAGTATGACGTGCGTACTAATTGCTGTTCTCCTCCTGGACACTGCTGAGGTGCCCTTGAGCAAGGCACCAAATGGCTACATGTCATTCCCCTCCTTCTGAAAACTCTCCATGCATCGATGCATTTATTAGTGCTGTGCGTGCATGTGTGTTTATTTGGGGTCTTGGTGTTTTTATGATGACCAACTGGGATATTGACATTTTTTCCCCAAAATTTTGTCCTAAATGTATTTGGCCAAATTTAAAAATAAATAAATAAATAAAAGCGTATCTGCATGGCTGGAAACCACTTAGGATAAAAGAGAGATATCTATATAGATTTTTGTTTATTTGAGGCTCCACTGACATTGTACACTAAAGAGCGGCATTACAACGAGCTCACACACATCTTTCTCTGTAATTAGAGTCCTTACCCTGTAAAAGGCTGTTGACAGGGGCAGCAGTGCAGCAGCCACCGTGTACTCCTCAGAGCTGGAGCAGTCCTGTGGGTCACACAAACAGGAGAGAAGTGAGGGCAGGACACAGCAGGAGACATGTTACACAGCTCTGTGAACATCTTTTTTCACTGAGGCACAGGTTTCCAACAGAGGTCACACACACCGGAAGAAGGGAAGAAGGGAGACTAAAAGAAATGCTAAAAGATGCATATGCATCGCTAAGATATGAGACAAAACTTTGTGTCTTTCAGTACATGAGTGATACATGGTTTTAGATTTGCCATGCAGAGATGTGATATTGGTGGAACACCGGGGGCAAATGTAGCAGCAAACGTAACTTCCTGTTACATAAAGACAGTCTGTCCTATTGAATGTCAGGCAATGCTAAAAAAAACAAAAAACAAACCAAAACACACTTTGAACATATGCTTTCAATAGCCTTATGTAACCTCTGCTTTGAATCAATACGTCAGAGCACTCTGGTCTTCAATTTATTGGTAATGTTTGATGATTTACATTCTTGAACTAGGTTAAAAGTAAATCACAGCATGTTGCACAAAATCCAGTTGTTTCGGCTATAAAATGCTGCATCCATTTATCAAGAAGTCACGATTAGCCAGAGGGAAAATGTCATTCTCTTTCTTTCTTTGTATTTTTAGATTAGCAAATAGTTGAAAACATTCCCTTTTTGACTTTTACACACCATGCCAGAGTGTCTTTGTATTTGGGATTGTTTTGGGTCAAAGGGGCAGTACTTAATGGTGCTTTCAAGAGAATAGCATTCAGACGAATAGTACATTAAGAGGCTTACGGAGGGAGACTTAGGGCCACAAAGCAAAACTTCTTCTTGCAGAGATCACAGGGAACGATGAGAACAGGAGAATAGGAGCAAAGGATGCGAGTTGGACTCAAAAGTACTTAATTCACAGGAAATTGGTACTTATCTCTAGTAAGCTTTGTTGGGATTTATTTGTTGAACGCTGTAAATGAGAATGGCCAGAGGAAACTTGATTTAAGACCATGCACAAACAACAGGACTGGTTCTGACCTGGTGCCTCACCTCATAACCCTCAGTGGGCCTGTGTAAGTAACACACATT
>OMLP01028204.1:3088-14746 GCA_900302685.1 Spondyliosoma cantharus
CATCATAAATAATCTGTTTGTTGGTTGGTTGGTTTGTCAGCAGGATCACACAAAAACTACTCAACAGATTTCCATTCAACTTGGATGGAGAGTCTCAGCCCAGAATAGATCCCTAGGATTTTTTTCTCTCTTTCTTTAACATTGCAAGATACATTGTTGTTAATACCTCAGAGCAATAATGCATGGATCATAATTAAAAAAGTCAGTCATCTTTGGTGACTGGTATCGATGAGTGAGTAAAAGGGGCTGTTTGGGTTTTGGCAGAGTAAGAGTAGTTCATGCTGTAAATGAGTGTGCAAGGTTTCCTCGCTGTACAACTCTCCTTACCAAAGTCTGGACTGAACATAAAAGAAAGGCAAGAAAGTTAATACTGAGCCCTGCCCCCTCTCACCTTTCTTATCTCCCAGTTTTTTTGATGACAATGTCATGCTCTGTATTATATTTGTTATTTTATACGTCAAGTTAAGACCTCTTTGTTTGATGTGATTTCTTCCCCACAGGGCTGTGTCAGTTTGGCCATCTGTATTGTCATGCTTTGAAGGGTAACATTACAGGAGGAAGCAGAAATTCACATTTTCAGAGATGAGATCAGAGATGTCATGAACCTTTGAAAATTGTGTCTCTTTGGAGTGCAGAATCAGGCTGATGATGTTGTCCTATCTGCATATTTGGTGCTTTAATTTCTCACCACAGGTTTGACTAACTAAGAAACAATGCTTTTTATAAGAGCCTGGTTTAATGCCAAAAAACATGGCTCAGCCCTTTTATATTGGATTTGTACAAGGTTCCTGCATAGTTGTTATTTCTTATAAAGAAACTAAACACTGCATTGAGAAGCTTATTTTGATAGTTAGATAAATCTGTATATAGAAATAAGTTTTTATACTCAGCATTAGTAAGTAAGGCATTAAAAGGTTTGTTTTGGTATTGGAACCAAAACCTGGATATCATATTGACACCGGTGCTGGAAAAAACGAAACCCAGCTCTACAGTTAAAAAGTATGGTAACATGTAGGACTGTGAAACAAAGCAGTAAATTTAAATCAAAAAGTAGAAATTAAGTAAATGCTTTTGTTTGCAATCACCCATCTATGTTACATATCTAACATGAAAATACATTGTTTCTATATAGCAATAACGACTGAACGGTCCAGCCAAATGATTGTATGCACAGTGGATACAGGGGAACTTTAACAGTCTGTTTAATAGCTGACATTTGCATCAGTTGTAATACATTTTGTTTCCACTCATTGCTCAGGGCCAAACACAGCACTTGCAGCTGTCATCAAAGACAGATCCAGTTCCGCAGTTTCTCAAGTGGGTGATGCCACCAGCGCACATGTAGAAGCTGGTCCTGTCATCTGGGTTGGCGTACAGGCCATCAGGTTTGCCATTACAGAAGCCGGGTCCTGGGGCGTGGGTGGTGGTGGTGGTGGTGGTTGGAGGGGTTGTGGTGCTAGCACCTGGTCTCGGTGTGGTGGTAGGAGGCAGTGGGGGCAGCTCTGAATGGTAGAAGGGATAGGGATAGAAGAGGTTTAAAGTAGAGCAATAAATGTCCTTTAATGTCTATTTCACTATACAGATTGTAAAGCCCATATAGGCAATGTGATTGCGATATTGGGCTATATAAATAAAATTTATTTGATTTGATTATTTATAACTTGACTTTGACTGTAATGAATAATCCAGAATCAGTCAATCAATCAATCAATCAATCAATCAATCAATCAATCAATCAATCAATCCATCCATCCATCCATCCATCCATCCATCCATCCATCCATCCATCCATCCATCAGTACACTTGATCAATCTTATTGCTGTTTTAATACCGTTTTGTGTATTTTACATACAACAATACACCACTGTTGCCTTAACATTATATTTGTGTCTTATGCACATACATATAGATAATATATACGTATGCACCTTATCCCTGCTGTCCATATTTTTAATCCGCATAATCTGTTTTTGTTCTTCTTTATTTATTATCGCATTATTGTTATTCTTATATACATTTAATTCACTGATTACTTTTGAAGTGTCCAAGCAAAAGATTTTAACACAAGCTTACTTGTATAACAAGTGAGTGACAATAAACATCTCAAATTTTGAATCTTGAATTTTATAGACCTCCAAAATACCATTTTGAACATGCATACTGGCCATTTAATACATGATAAATGATTGCAGAATATGACTCATAATGTCACACACTTTAAAGGACCTTTTTTTTACATGGTGTACATTTGGTTGACCAAAAACCTTGTGCCGATTAGAATAAGAATTAAATCAATAAGAGATTTCTAAGCAGGAATGTTTAACATTGGTGCCAAAAAGAATCATGAAATAGAAATATGATATAATTATCAGTCACCAGACCGCTACATATGGCACACAGTCCTATCTGTCTTGAACATTGTTCAGCATTTTAAAATGACAACATGTGTAAAAATGCCTTGGACTTACCAATGTTGAGAAGTGATCGGAGATGAGCAAGCAGAGGGTGACTACCCTCTCCGCAGAATCTTCCAGCAAAGTCATCCAAATCGAGGGCCCAGACAAAGGCACCTCCAAACTTTTGCTCCTGCATGTAGCGCACCTATTGGGCCAGAAAAGGTAGAAAATTGTGTGAATACTTTCGAAATGCTGTGAATGTGTTCGAATAAAGAGCTTATATAACACCTACCTTGATCTCATAACTCTCTTTGGTGTCAAATCCCACCCACTCATTGTTCTTGGCAGCATAGGGCACTTTCTGGTCCTCAATCCACTGAATGGTGGTGCCCTTCACAAAGCTACAGATCTAGACCATAGACAATATCGTATGGGGTACAGCTTTACAATTTGTACATATGCCAAATATGCCAGCTGATATACAGTATATGGTGCATCATATCGCAATGTGTTCACTTCAGCCATATTAAAACTGCACCTCATAGTAGGACCAGAATCCAGCTTCACGTGTGTATGGACCAGCTGATGCAGCACCGCTAGCTGGGGCCCCGACGCCAGTGTTTGATGATGTCAGACGGAAGGTACGGCCATAAGAAGCGAAACCCATCCTCAGCTTCTCCACTGGGGTGCCGTTGTCCCTCCAGTATTTCATTGCATAGTCCTAAGAAGTTGATAGCAGACGTTAAGTAAAACTCTTTTAAAAGGTACTCAAGTTAATTTTTCTCCACTCCCTAATGGTTACTTACGGTGTTGAAGTAGATGAGGTCACCTTTATCCTCAGATCCACGAAACAGTGGGCTGTTGTGTCCTGTGAATTGCTCCCAAGTTCCATGGAAGTCATAGGTCATCACATTGATGAAGTCCAGTTCCCTGGAAAAAACAAAATAGTCATTTGAAAAAACTTTGCAGATCTTTTTCTCTCAAGAAGTATTCATGGCAGCATACTCACTTGGCAATCTCAGCAATCTCATAGGCAGCATCTATGGTTCCCTTTCCAGCAGCCACTGCAGCAGTCAGCATGAGCTGTGGATTGCCTGTTGCCTTGGCCTCAGCTGCATAAGCTTCAACAAGTTCCTGTAAATACACACCAAAGAGACAGAAAGAAGTCAACAAAAGTTAAACCACAGAACAGTGACTGTGAATTGCAGCAGTAAAGTAAACCAAGATAAATCTGTACCCACCCTGCAGAGCAGAGTGAACCTCTGTTTATCCTCTGGAGGACTTCCACGAGATCCGGGGTACTCCCAGTCCAGGTCCAGACCATCAAATCCATGAGTCCTCAGGAATCTGATAGAAGACTGGATGAATGTCTGACGGTTGGCTGAAGAGGACACCATGATGGAGAACCTGCAGGGAAGATTAAGCTCTGTTATCACACTTCTGTATGATTCAAAAACCTGACTTATTCTTAATAAAGAGTAAAACAAATAGGATATTGCAAATTGTAGATGTTGAAGATGACACCAACTAGTACTTTAGCCTGCATGTTGTCACAGTTATTGGACTTTCTGGATGTTTCAAGAATGTGCTGGAGTGAACCGTGATAACATAACTTCTGACTTGTGTTTGTGTATAGGCACGCAATAAAAGGTGTTTATGGTTTAAAATGTTACTCACTGTGTTGAACCAAAGTTCCATCCACCAACAGCCAGCAGAGTCTTCAGATGAGGATTTCTGAGCACAGAGAGCAGGTTTAGAATATATAACATTTTGTTCAAGCCTGTAATAGCTTGTAACAGGTTACTAGAGAGATGTTTCGCTTTTTGCTCAGGCACTGCTTTTGCATTTTATCATAGAGAATACTGGGCTAATCTGGGCTTTATTCATATTTCAGTAAAGTCTCTTACCATTACCTGCTGTAGCTTTAATTTTTGCTAGCCTGACCTCTGACCTCTGACCTCTACTCTATGTGATCCAAGGGTATCTCAACTCTGGTCACTTACTTGGTCTTCAGGGCATTGAAGGATTTGTAGAGGACATCATCATTCCACTCATAGGTGGTCAGTTCGTTGGCATGGTTGAGGATGGAGAAAGCATATATCAGGTGGGTGCACAGGAAGGGGTCCACATTTTGTGGCAGGTACTTCCCATCACCAGGCCTGTACTGGGACCAGTTGGTGAAGTAACACACCATCTGGTTGGCAGATGCTGTGTTGAGGTGAAAGGAACATTAAAGAAACATTGACTACCATACATTTATGGAAGTGAAAACCCTAGTTGATCAAAAAGTATGACAACTTACCCAGCTGGCATATCACCAGACATAGGCCTATGGAACATAGAAAACAAAGGGTTAGAAATAAAAAATATGAGAATACATTCTAAGATATTCCAATATATTAGTCTGTAAATGAAGAATACCTGCTAGAATTGTTAGCCTGGTCATCCTGACTTCACTTCTCACTTTGCTGTACTACTGTAAAACAAAAAAAGAGATTATGACTAAAGCAAAAAGAATCAGATATGGTAAATTGGAGGGATTGCTTCTTTAACTCACCAAATGGGAGATCCAAAGAACAGCAGCAAAGTCTGGCCTTTTTATACACTTGCGTGTGCAAAGAGGAAGGAGGAGGTGTAGCAGCCTGTGAGGTGCAATAAATGTACTGATTATTAGAACATGTTCTGATAAGGATCCTGCAAAGACATCATTTCACTCAACTCACAAACTGGTTTAATTTAGGTCATTGGACATATCACTCACTATCATATCATAATCAGCCAAAATGGCCCATAGAGACTGCTGGATCATAGTCCTGATATGGTTGTTTGGTTGTCATATTGTTACTGTTGACATGGTAACTTGGCTAAAGGTTAAAATATCACTTTTACATATTGAATAATCATTTAGATACAATCAACTAAAAAATAACAGTTTATCATTCCAAAAAAGCAAACAGTAGGCTGCTGGTTGAAGACCTCTTTTCACTTTCATATAAAATTAAATATATTTGTTTTTCTACAAAACAAGACATTACTCTGGGCTATGGTGGTCATTATTTAAAACATTTGGACCAGTGCCTGACTAATGAATTATAGAATTAAACATGAAGCATAGCATAGTAACAGTTGTTACCACTGTCCTTGTGACAGGGGCGCCAACAGTAACACCACAGGGAAACATTAGTGGGGAGGAAAGTTGTCTATTTCTATCTAAAATAAAAAAATTAAACCAATAAATGTATGAAAATGGTCATTTTACTTTAACAACTCAGAAACCCTTTTAATGATAGTTATGCCATTTTTCCTTTGTTGGATTTTACTGAAGATATAGATGCACCCAGGCAACATGTTCAAACAGAGGGAAAAAAAACATGCAAAGTTGATTCTTGACAGGAAAGAAATCAGGAATGTTTTGTTTATGTAACATGAACTTTAGACTGCTCGGTCTAAAATGCATATTATGTAAGGAAGCCAGTGAAAGTTCATGTTACTGAGCAAGGCTTGTCAAATATATGATAAGAAAAATAAAAAATAAAATTTGAATAAATAAAAGTTCCAGGACACACTCTTTAGCTGTTTTATGTACAAAAATCTTCAGCCTTGATAAGGTGTACAGATTAGTAGTTGTAGTTCGGAAGTTTTGATAAACTATTAATTTCACATGAAAAGGAACGAGATGAAGCACACACTAATGATCAAAAAGGATGCCCATAAACTCAGATGCATTATGAAACAACTTGGTATAACTGGAGACTCTCCTGTTCTGGTTCCTAGATTAACAGCTTTGATTACATTATCTCTTTCCTTTGTTTGAAACCGCAGCTGACCATTGCCCATCAAGTTTCCCTGCTGTCAGCCTGTTTTTACACTCCACAATGATCCTCAGCTGTCTCACAGATATGAATTGAGTTAGTTGAGGCATTGTGGGACACACATCGAGGTGTGATAGGATTAGATAGAAAACATTTGCACAAAATGTAAACCCCAAAGATTTACCAATGGTATGACAAGACCAAATCAGGAGATGGGGGTGCATTAGTAATTTCTCAAATGAAAAGGAAACTATTTACCACATGCATGGTTTTGATCAATTCACTATACAGTATAATAATAAAAACATGTGTTCTTTTTTGCCATTGATGTATTAAATCAACCCATGAGTGTGTTATGTGGTTCAGCACATACATATGGGAGCACCACATTTCAGTGATTACTGATTAATCAACAATAAGTATACCCCATGAATAATTACAATATGTATTGATTGAATCGAGTTGTCATTGAAAGGTTATGATAAACTGCCATCTAAAGTTAGAAGAGCCCACAGTGATGACTTGTGCCTGACCAGCAGTCAAACCTATAACTCAAAGTCAAGGATATTAAACGTACCCATGGTATTTTGGGCCTCTAGTAGCACTATAGAGGTGTTTTTATTTGAATGGGTCCCCGTTTTATGGATCAAAAAGGATGAGGTAATGCAAAATTCTACTAAGTGTGCAACACTATTCCACTCTTCAACTGACAGTGGTTATAGATGCCAACAGAGATAGAGAAGAAGAAAACTACATATAGACATTGACTGTATAAAATAGTGGACAGAGCCACCGTCACAATACTTATATGTTTCTGAAGAGCCAGTGTCAAGATCAAAGTTGCTGGTGGAGCATGAGTGGAGCTAAATAGATGAGCCAAAGGAAGCCTGGCTGTGAATATACATCCATCTAAGGCTAAGGCCAAGCTAGCTGTGTTCACATAGAAAAATTAGCGAATCCACCTTGCATTGTCTGATTGATTTTGATCACAGAATAATTTGTGTTTATTCAAGTAACTTGCCTGAGTTTGACTGCCCTTGGTCCCTGCAAGGGTGTGTGTGTCTGTGTTTGTGTTCACATCATACACACTCACCAGCAACAAGCAGTTGTTTCTGTTGCAGGGTCTCTGGAGGATCTCTTCTCTGTAAATTCATAAAGTACGTTTCCCAACATTCAGCAGTTTAATAAGAGAGAATAACACTACACTACAGTGGATTTTCTGAACCTCTGCAACTTGTTGCTGTAGACAGCTTGAGAAGCAAGAATTAAGCTAAAACTCATTTTTAGTCCCAAAAGTTCAAAACTCCATGTTTTTTAGGGGTTTATTCCGCCAGAAGCTCTGGGCTCAGAGCTCGGCAGCACAAACAGCTGTGTATCAGTGTGTAGGCACCACAACACAGCTGAGAGGAAAAGTTCAGTGACTGGAATTAGCTGAGTTGAATCTTAGCTGATGGCTCGCCACTAGCTGTCACTAAAGGTTTCCACTCCCTTATTTATGCATAACTCTAACTCTAAGCCTTAATGTAATTTAAACCAGTGAGTAAAAAGCCGTCATGAACAAGGAAATTAGCTACAGTGACCAAAACCGTTTATTATACCAGGCTGTAAGCTGAACAGGTTTATTTCTGCTGTTAAGTTGAGCTTTTTAACACAGGGTCTTTTGGACATTGACTTTTGGAACCAGTCTCAAGTGGCCATTCAGACAGTTGCAGGTTTTGGCACTTTGATGTTGGTTTCATTTATCAAATCAGAAAATAAAGGCTTGACTAAGGTGTTTTTAAGTTGTTTGACATCGACCCAATGAGCCCTTTGCAGTCAAAGTGAGTTCTTAAGGGAGGACAAAGGCAAAATGATGCAAAAATAAAATAGATGCATGCTGTACATAGACCAATTGAGCCTGAACACTGAGATCAATGTTCTTTTACTTCTGCATACACCGTACGAACAGGAATATTACAACAGTATCATTGTGCACTGTATCTGAAATGGCTCTCTGAGTACCTCTTCCTTTCCTCCTGTTTCGTCTCCTGTTAGTATCAGCACAGCCTCATCATGAAGTTTCACCACATGCTGCTGCATAAAACTGTATGCCTGATTTCTCGTAGGCTTCTTTTACCCTCTGAGTGGGTAAGTGAAAAAAAAGCTGCTAGAAAACTACACCAACAACACAAACTAAGATTTTGAGTGATTGCAATGCCTAAAAGCCCAATAGGTTTTCTATTTGAGTATGTTTTCTGGTATAGTCAGTTATCTTGCCATTCTTCATATCAGGAATATTACTTCCAAACTGTCTTACATTGACCCCCAAAGTGCCTTTGCACTTTCCAAATTAACTCTTAATGGATCTTTGGTTGAAAGCAATTAGTGAAGTGGTAGGGTGGTCCTTTGAATGGAAATGAAAAGAAGATGTTTTTATGGCTCACATTCGTCAATTGGCACAACTTCCAAGCTGTTAATAAAGTGCTGAAGGGCATGTGTGATATGATGATGGGGAAAGCCAGAAATGAGGTAACCGGTCCGGGCACGTGGTTTTTTTGCCTCCGACTCCTTTGGCATAAACAAATATAATGTGATGTAACACAGATACTGGGTGTGTACCCATATCAATTATTCAAATATAAATGCAAAGGTCTTCAGGCAGAAATAAAAGCAATGCTGTACATGAACAATTCCCACTGTAAACTACCATACTACTATACACAATACACAAAAAAATTTGGATAATTACACATGCACATGCAACATTTTGCAATATATTTGCTGTTCCTTAAAATGAACATTAGTAGCAGGTAAGTTAGTTAGTTAGTTGCTTTTATTGTCTCCCTTAGAAGAAATTTGTTTTGGACACAAGGGAATGTCACATGTTTGCATATAGCACATCACAAAACACAAAAACACAAAAAACACACACAAGAGGAAAGAGAAGGAAGTCTGTTTACATATAGCATAAATTCTTATCAGCACAGAGCACACACACTCTTCATTTGCACTTTTTGCACAACCCCTTCCTATTGCACATATACCCATACAACATCATTAATTCTATTGCACTGATTATTGTAGTGCACTTCCCTATACCATCGTTTTTATTGCACAGTCCTTTTTCTGACTCTCTCCCTCACATACACGCACTCACACGCACTCACACACACACACACACACACACACTAGCTTACACTATTTAATAATTTAATGGAGGCAATTTACAGGCAGGTTACCAAACCAAGTTGTAATTCTGTATCTTATAAGTGATTCAATCAATGCCCTATAGAACAACAACATAATTTCCTTATTAACACCATGTAGCCTGAGTCTACTTAAAAAGTGCAGATGCTGACTTATTTTTGAGCATACATGCTCTACCTGATCTGTCCATCTGAGCTGAGAATCAAAGTACAGTCCTAAGTATTTGAATGTGCACACTTGTTCAATTTCCTCAGCACAGGACTGTGGTCACCTAGTGACCTTGGATTTTTTTTTTAACTTGCTTTTTTATTTCACATAAGATGACAAACATACATACACACAACACATACGTTAAGAACACACTTTAGGAGACGCTATAACAGTTTCAGTTTTAACATATAGTCATGCCCTCACATCCTATCTTCAAATATTTCTTTCTCCTTCTTAAGAGGTAACATGAGCAACATATATCAATGATTATATACCTTTACTGTCAATTGTATTGCAGTAAGTGTAAAAATACAACTAAAGTGGAGAAAAAACAAAAAAACAAAAAAACAAAAAAAAACAAAGGGAGGTTAAGTTCTGACATTTTTCAAACCTGTCTGATTTGAGCTGTAACCTCGCTGTGATTTTCTCCATGATGAACACATTTTTTACTCTTTCTCTCCATTCCGTTATACTGGGGGGTTGTGTCAACCAAGAAGCTGTAATTGTTTTCTTCGCTATTAAAAGCAAAATTCTCAGTAATGAAGTGAAGTTCCCATCTATGACATTATCTGGGACTATACCCAATATGTACAATGCTAAATCCAGAGTAAAGTCAATACCCAACACATGTTTTATTTCTTTTTCTTCCAAAAATCTAAAATCTTTGGGCAATCCCAAAATATATGAGTAAAGTCCCCCACCAACCCACCAACAAATACCTCATTTTGATCTTCCAATCAAACTCCCTCCATGTTAGGCTATTAGTTACCTTATGTCCTGCTTTGAATGTTTCTTCCCATTGTTCATCCATTATTACAATATTTGCTTCCAATTCCCATCAGACAAAGATGAATTATTTTGTCTTCTTGACATTTAATAATAGGTTGTGTTCCTCATACCACTTAAAAACATCAGCTAGTTCTGATCTGTAGATTGCTGTGTCTGAATCCCGGGTCAGTAAACTTAGCAAGGCTGCATCATCAGAATATTTTTTTATGTAGTTGCATGAATGCTGGCTTTGACAGTTATTTGTATATAATGTAAATAAAAAAGCTGAGCTTACACATCCTTGTGGGGCCCCTGTACTTATCTCCAGTGTATCAGAGAGGGTTGAATTGACCATCACCCTTTGCTGTCTCTTGGTGAGGAATGCATAGTACCATCTGATCGAGTAAGTATTCACATTACATTCTTTGAGCTTTTTTAAAATGATCTGAGGGAATCATCCATTCCTCTAGATAGATAGATAGATAGATAGATATAGATAGATAGATATCTTTATTGTCATTGTACAAGTACAACGAAATACTGTTGGAGCAAACCACTAGATGCCATGTCAAAATATCAAAATATACAAATATACAATATACATATACAAAAACACTATGATCAAATTTACAAATAAGAATATAAGAATATGAATATGGATCAGTAATGCAGTGAGATAGACAGGATGCAGCTAAATATACACTAAGTTGAAAGTGACATGTACTAATAAATGAATATATTGCAGGTAAAATATACACTAAGTTGAAATTGACGTGCTGAATAAATAATATATTGTAGGTAAAAAATATACACTACGTTGAAAGTGACACGTGCTGAATAAATATATTGCACTAAATATATTGCAGTTAAAATATATAAATCAGCGTTGCAGAGAGAGTCAGTGGGGGGGGAGTTGCTTTTGTGTGTTCATGAGTGAGACAGCTCTGTGGTAGAAGCTGTTTCGGAGTCCAGTTGTGTGTGCGGCCAGCACCCTGTAACGCTTCCCTGAGGGCAGGGCGGTGAACATGGAGTGTCCAGGGTGTGTGATGTCACAGATGATGGTTGTTGCATTACAGGTGCAGCGTGACCTGTAGATGTCGTCTAGCCTGGGGAGTTGGGAGCCGGTGATCCTCTCTGCGGTCCTTATGATGCGCTGGAGAGACTTCCTGTTTTCCAGGGTGCAGCCAGAGTACCACGCCGTGATGCGGTAGGTGATGACAGACTCGATGGCTGACCTGTAGAAGTTCACCAGCAGCTGTTTTGGAAGTCGTGCTTTCTTCAGGCA
>OMLP01028205.1:0-19554 GCA_900302685.1 Spondyliosoma cantharus
TTGTACTGTTAATGATGTGACTGTCCAGGTGATAGGTGATCTACCGGTTTCTGTTTATAGTGCTAAGACAGGGAAATTGATACAGTTGCTTTTTGTTCCAAGTAGAACTACAACTAACACTTATTTTGATTATCAATTAAGTCCTAAGTCTTTTGCATAAGAGCAACGGGAGGAACACAACAGTTAATGATAAACACAGATTCTAAACATGACTGTGTTCTCCCACTGTAGTTGTGATCCATTTATTACATTACAGCTGCTAAAGGATCCGACTGGTCAGTGTTTATGCCTAAGTAGTGGCGATAGCTGTGTCCGTAGGCATTATGTTTTCAGGTTGTCTGTCCGTCTGCCCGTCTGTCCTTCCATCTGTCCCTCCCATTCTCGTGAAGGGGATATCACAGGAATGCCTTGAGGGAATTTCTTTCTGCACAAATGTTCATTTGTACTTAATGAGGAAGGGATTAGACTTTGATGGTCAAAGGTCAAAGTCACTGAGACATCATGGAAGAGAATTTTATCAAAGTTGACGCAAATGTCCACTTGGATGCACTGATTAGAATTTGGTGGTCAAAGGTTACTGTAATGTACAAAACACATTTTTGGTCATTACTCAATATCAATATGATAATTATCATATTAGCATAAAAGAATCAGCAACTACTGACCGTTTATAGTCCTATGGATGATAAGTGTTGTGATTAAGGTTCTGTCCCATCATGCATCGTGGAAAGCTCTAAATGACATAACATAATTGCCGTTAGTTAATAGCTTACCCTGTGGGGCTCTCACTTGCGAGGAAGGGTGCTGTTTTCCATGGGGGAAGTTCACTGAAGAGCTCTGGTCCTGCAGCAACCAAAATACAGATGGGATGCTGCACAAAAAACATGGATTCCACTGGTGGAAGGATTCAGTGTGGGGATCTTACAGTGTTTTTGTTATCCAGTAAGCCACTGAGGCAAGCCCATCAGGTTGTTTTGGCAGGATCACAACAGGGTAAACACAGCTGCATCTAATACTGTTAACATATGGCTCAATTTGATTTAGGTGTTCCAAGTAATGAGCACTGAGGACTAATGTCAATATTTTGTCACTGTCAAATTTATTTTTAGGAACTGCAACTCCTCACTCTGGGTGCAGTTGTGACACATCTGTGAAGAGAGTTCCTTTGTCAGCAGAGTGATACGACCAAATGTTATTTTGGTCAGCCCTATTTGAGACAACTTATGGTAGTGAAATGAACATTCAGTTCATAGACAACTTACAGCTCTGGTGAACATTTTTGCGGTCGGCATTCCAACTGAACTCTCCCTCAAAACTTGCAATATATGTGACACCGTGTTGTTTGATAAAACTGAAACATGTATGTGCAAGCATATATTTTAAAAAATCGATTAAGTTTAGGTTAAACATTGTCTTTGTACAGTATTGATTATATTTCAATAACATTTTCATTGGTCCCAACTCTGTTGGAATCAGGAGAACTGCCTAACACATGTTAATTTACTCGTTGATCATTGTGCTGTGTGTGCAGTGACAGTGTGTCTGTATAGTCTTTTTTCACTTTGTGCTGCAGCAGTGCAGGCAGCAGGGCTGGTTAAGGCCAAGATCACACAGGATGTCTGAGTGCGGCTGGGAACAAAGCAGTAGAGCTCATTGGTTGCAAGATCTGTATTTTCTCTGCAGCACTGTGAACTCGTGGACTCCACCACAGCTTGCTTAACTTCTGCTTACCATACTGTCAACTCTTGTATACGCTCGGTAAAACGACAAGACAGTTGTTATTTTAAGTTACAAAACTGAAAGTAAGTATCCAAAAGCTATTGTCTGTGTTGCCACAGACTGAAATCATTTATTTTTCTATGTTAACAAAGGTTTTCTTTACGAGGAATGTTAAATGCAGGATTTACACAATTGAATATTATGCTATTGTGGTATTAATTCTTAAGCAAAGTAAAGTACTTCCACTTCTGGTGATTCACTACCTATAGTACTGTGGACCAGTTTTGAGATACTTTGGTCTCTGGATATTGTGAAACATGCTGTTACACTGTATTAACACACTGATTCAAATTGCTATGTGTAAAGTTAATGTCACAGGCACGTGATAAATACTGTTAATGTTTTGAACTACTGAATTCCTCAGCAGCTAAGCTATAAGAAGCCTTTGCCTCTTCGCAACAAATTTATTCCCATTTCAATGCTACCATACCTGAAAGCAATATTATTGTGACGCACAAATGTCCCTGTTTGTGGGACTAATAAAGGAATTTCTGGGTTACAGGGTTCAGTCATTGGCTGATGTTTGCAATAGAGACTGCATCTGCAGTATGATCAATGAATACTGAGTTTATCAGCCCAAAAAAGTTGGTGTGAAAGAAAAATTGTTGTTCTGATATAAGAGAATATGTTATTGTAGTATTCCTCTAGTAGCTGGTGGACAGTTCCACCAACTGTTTAAAGCAGAATCTGGATCAGCCTGAAGGATATGAGATAGAGGCTGACAGTACAGTATCTGGCTGCTGGAGATAGACAGGATGTTTGGCCCCAGGATGGCCGTTGACTGCTGTCACTAGAGAATATGTAAATAGCACCAAAGTGCTTTACAAGGTCTTTTGCCGCTTAATCAACCCAGAAATAAACACACTCAGATATCGATGGCAGTGATCTACTACAAACGGCCTATGTGTGTGGGCATTATGCAAAATGTATAGGTAATTTATCTAAAATGTGGCTATCAATAATAATTCATGAATTATCTGAATTATCATAGATGTTCATTAATTTGATTAAATAATAAGATCTTATTTACATTAGATCGCCTCGGGAGCAACACACTTGAAGAAGGGAAAGATCATTTAGTGATTTAGTCTCATAACCATTATACTTAACTGTGAATCTGGAGCTCTGATTAAAAACTAAGTTAATAAATACAACCTAAGTTCAGGAATATTAAAAGTATTAGAGGTTGGCAACATTGACTCTTGTACAACATTAACTAGACAGCGTGTAGCTTCAAAAGCCTTTTATTTAACACAAATAACAAACAGTTAATCTTACTAAAGGTTTCCTGAAAACCACATGTCTCTTTGTTAGGAGAGGGACTGAATGTGCTCACTGATATCACATGTATTGAAGTACTGTGACTGAGATATGGTGAAGGGTTAAGAGAGACTGTTAGTAGCATGCAAGATCCTTAGTCTGTTTAGCGTGGAATAAACTAAACCCTGGAAAATTAATTTCTGTTACTCACATTTACGCATTTTAAAAATGCGCTTAGATGTTCCTCTACAACTTTGCCTCATTAAGTACGCAAGGTTCTGTTTATATGCAAATTAACCCTCAAATTTTGACCCCTGTTCCACAACACCTGGAATATACCTGCATTTTTTGAAGTAGGGAAACTCGGTATATAGGTGTACCGTATACAGTATATCAAAAACTCACTTCCTAGCAATGTTATGTTGTACTGTTATACAGTGTTAAACAGTACCATCCTGCTGTGCAGTGTCCAATGAGTGGATGGATGGCGGAAACAGTTTCCTTTCCTTAGCAGAGGTACCAGCTCTGTGCATACTTGCTTCTTGTTCCTCCTGCTTGTGAATATAGTTTGAAAACTTTGTGTCACAGCTGCTACATGAAATAAATCAGACTTCAGGGGGCTTTCTGCTTGAAAGTGCAAACTGGGACCTTGGAAATTCTGACTTCAAAGGGAACGCACTGCAAACTCTCCTGACATCATGGCTGTTTCACCCGAAATTAGATGCATTCAGGTGCCATATTAACAATTGAGGAGGGGCTTTTCTGACCAGCTGTGATTGGCTGCTGTGAACCTTGTTTCTTGTAACTGCAGTAATTACTGTTGTGATTCAGCACTTCCGCTTTTAGTCAGGGTGGAGCGGGAAGCCTCTGAAGTAGCCAGACTTTGTGTTTTGAAACTGGATGTATCTGTTTATGAGTTTAACTTAACGAAGCTGAAAGTCTGGAAGATCGAAGTGTCATTGTCTTTTTGTTCCTCAATTTGGCACTGACATCTTTTAATAATAATATTGTAGACTGAAAACTCAGGAGATTTGTAGCATCAGTGACATAGATACTTGAACAGGCTTTAGATGATTCCCCTCTTATCTTTTCTTATGCCAGACAAACTGTCCGTATATACAGGATACACAGCTCCCAGATGAATCATAGCTGGGAGTAGGCAGATAGCTGAAATGCCCTTTTATGGCATTGTGGGGCTTTTTAAAACAGGATATCTGACTGGGATCTCACAAGAACACGCCCCCACCCACCACCCCTGTTGTGTATCAGCATGTTGTACTGAATGACAGCAGCCTGAGACTTCTGCATGTCACAGTGAAATGCCTAGTTAACAAAGTGAGTTCAAACATGTTGCTGCAGAGAAATCCAGTGTCCTCCACTAAAATATGTGCAAGACCTGACCTCAGATGATTTAGGTGTGTAAAGTTCAGAAAGTTCAGGTTCTGAATATTTTTCTGAATTGGATAACAGTAATTGAAGTTGAGAGAATTCTTCAATTTGTTTGTGGATGAGTGACCTTTTTTTACTCAACCTTATTTATTGAATTTCTATACCAGGTAATAGATCATTAAAGGCAGCTCAGGCTTCAGTGCAAATTTGCAGACACAAAACCAAACAGTCAAAAGACAAAAGTGTCTGAAAGTCAGACAGTGGCATGGTATTCAACCCCTGTAACTTATTTTGTTATAGATTTTATTCAAAATTGATTAAATGTACATTGAGCATTTTTTACATACAATATGCAATTTGATTGTATGCAAAACAAAAGCATATTTGCAAATACATCAAAACCCCCCAAAATGATTTGTCATCTAAATAAGTGTTCAGATGCTTTGCTATGACGCTCCAAATTGAGCTCAGGTGTTTGCTTTGATTATCCTTAAGATGTATTTTAAAATTGATGAAGTCTATATGTGGCAAATTTAGCTGATTGGACATGATTAAGAATCTCACACTCAGGGTCTGAATACTGTCTAAAGGCGCAACAGCATCTTGTAGTTTTCACACTTTCACACATGAATATTTGTATGAATATACAAACAATATATATTTTGTTAATTAGTGCACTTTATAGGTGCTAAAAGGTAGATTTGAAGCCAGATTAGCTGTTTCAGTCTGTTTCTAGTCATTGTGCTAAGCTAGGTGAACCAGCTGCTGACTGTGGCTTCATATTTACTCTGCAAGATTTCAATAAGAAGGTCAATACTGTGGTTACATCTGTAAAGACACTGAGGTTCATAAAGAATGTTTAACTATTCCTTTGAGTGACAATCAAGAGTTTTTTGCATTTTGAGAGTCATAAGTGATTCTCCTATAGTGCTTAAATAGGATTAGCAACCAATTTTTAGAGCAAATACAGTATGTCAGTATATGTCATAAATCAGCTTGAAGTGTTGACATTGGTGGATGGTATGGTTATTGTGTTTTTATCCGTAATGAAATATATGAGTGGTAGTAAAAACTGTTGTACAGATAAAGATGATTCTAACTTTGTCTATGTCTTTCCTTTTCTTTAGCCAAAGAGAGATACCCAGAGTTCATCATCTGACTGGGCAGGAGGGCTGTTACTCAACACTGGTTTACATCAGGTATTTACTTCACTCACCTTCTTTGTAGGTTAAATCACTTAGGTGGATGTTAATGATTTGAGTGGCTAAACAGTAGTCATTTTATCTGAGATGAATCCAATCCTTACACTCAGCACTATCTTTTAAATTTTTTTAAAATAAATATACATTGTTTCATGTTCAGTAGTTTAACAAGGTTTCTTAATGAAAATCTTACTCCTCATTGGGGGTCATGTGGCTTAACCTTGTTGAAGTATTATAGTGACTTTGTTATTTTGGATCTTGTGTCAGTCTTGAGACTCAGGTTTGAGGGGTTTAATGCACTCCGTACTTGCTAGGAAAAGACTGTGTTTATTTTTGTTTGCTACTTAGGTCTTAGGTTTATCTGTTACTGCAATACCCAGCTTTCATTTTGATCTGTCATTGTTCTGTATCCTGAGATCTCATCCCCCTGCTACAACCAAGCTACATCTGAATGTATTCTAAGAGGGAGCCAGAATGAGTGGCAGGAACTGATAATGATACAGTGTCCACAGGATGTGAAGCTGAGGGTGTCAGGGACGTCTGTGTTGCGACAATCAGTCCCTCTGATGACAAAACATGCCCAGCTCGCTTCTCTCTCCATGCTTTCACTCTGCAGCTAAGATGTCATCTCTAAACTGCTTTAAAAAGAAACATGCTTACTGGTGAAAATGTCCATATTATGCACTGCTTCACTCAACAGAGTTTTGCTATTGTTTAACATTATTTGTACAAACCATTTGTGCACGAGACCAGGGATTGAGGCCGTGGCCTTTGCCACTACCTGCAGACAGTGGAGAAAGCTGGGGAGTAGAGCTGGAATCCAGTTGAAGTTGAGGCGGCTCTTTACTTGACCTTTACAAACAGCAACAATTACTTCTGATGAACCTTGCCTTTGTTAATTCTGCTGCACTGTAGAATGACCTCCCCTTGCTTTTTATGATTGGGTGCGTTTCTTGGATTGTGGGTTGTTTTTCTTGTCAGCAGTATTTCAAAAAACTACTGAACGGATTTCCATCAAACTTGGATGGAGGATGGGTCTCAGCCCAGAACAGACCTCATTAAATATTAGTACAGATCCGGATAAAAGGACAGAATTAACGGGGAATGTTGGGCCTTGGCAGAGGTTTGCGCTCTACTGGGTGCCTTTCTAGTTTTCCTTTTTTTTTTTACTGAATCTTGGATGTGGATAATCTGACAATCTACAATCTATAATACCTTTCAGTCCAGGCTCTTTTTTAAAGGTACCTGTTGCAGAGCTGAGTGTTTTTTGGAAATCCACCCATCTACAAATTGGGCATTGGGAATAAATAGAATTGTTTTATTTTTTATAAGTATTTTTTTTGACCTTTTATGGCTTTATTGATAGTTCAGCTGAAGAGGTGACAGGAAACAGGTTGAGAGAGAGGGGGAGTGACACGCAGCAAAGGGACCCAGGCCGGGACTCGAACCCGGGGCCTCTGCAGCAAGGAAAAAGCCTCTGTACATGGGACGCCCGCTCTACCAACTACCAACCTACCAGGCTTCTATCTAAATGAATGGGAAGGCAGCCAGAACTTCTTTTCATTATCACCAGGACATACAAACTGAATATATAGAATCATCATTCAAATCTGATAAATAATGCTTAAAAGTTCAGTGACTTTGCCCCAAAATAAGGTGTAACACGCCTTTTTCCCATTTCCACCATCAGCTTCTTGACATTGTCAGAGCGCCCAGGAACAGCAACGTAAGGTGTGCGGAGGCATATAACTGTGACGCAGTAATTCTAATTGATAATGCAGTCCATATTAAAATCCTCAAGCTTGAAAAGTTACCACAGATATCTTAAAAAAAAAAAACATGCATAGTGCAATTAGTCTTCCAGTGGTTTGGGGACATTTTCTTCATATAGCCATCAAAACATCTTCAGATGGAGTAGATGTAGAATGTTGTGTTGATTCTTGAGGCCAACAACAGAGCAGCTCTTGTTCTTGGCTTTGTACTAGCCCTCGTCTTATTAAATATATCCTGTGGTTTCATGCTTACAAGTGTTGAACTGTTGTAAAAATGTGCTGGGCTCTGCAGCCAACAACACAGTAGCTGTGCTAACTCTTATGTTCAACATAATGCTAGCGCTGTTGGTCAGGTGCTGAAAGAACAATGGCGGACCTTTGCAGAGGTAGCTGTTGCTGGGGATCCTCGGATTGTGTGCAGTGTTATTTACATGAGCCTCCTCCTTACAAAACAAGAAGGCCAAAATCTGAAGGACTATCCCAAAGTGTCCCTTTAAATAATGAGTTGAGTTAATAACTGGGTTGACTGGGCCGTCTGGTCGACTTCATCTTTAGTACTTATTTTGCAGATGATATAAACATGTACTGTTAGTTGGAGAGTTTCCTCTCTGCATGACTGTGTTTCACAGTTATTTTGTTTCTTGTAAGTTTAAATATAACTGGTGTTCCTCATTTTAAACTCAGCTTCACACTCTAAACTGACCAGTATAAGAAAATGTGGAAACCCCCTCAGTAAATGAGTTCACTAAAAGATGGAAGTGTGTTGGATGTACTTCCCTTTACTGAACTTCATTTAGCAGACTGCAAAATTATAGTTTTTCAGGGACATTAATGGAAATGTGGATCCCAAAAATGAAAGCAAGTAGCTAGGCTTTTATTTTTGACGCCTATGCCTTGATATCTGGTGCTTTTTCTTTTTTACTTAACATCCAAACAAGTGTGAAAGCTTCAAGAGAAACTATGACCACTATTCCACCTTAAAGGCCTACACATGAGCTTTTTCCAGAGCTTCTTCATCATTTTGCTTACTGGTCAGGGAGATCAATCTGTTGGCATGCAAACATAAGCCATCATAAATACACATGTAAGACTCCATGTTGGCTTAAAAATTTAAGGATTGACATTTTTTGACATCTCTTTTTAGCTAAATGAAAAGATGAGCACCATTTTGCTGTTTGTGCAGAATATTAAGCTACAGAATACAGCTGTTCAGTTTATCTTAGAACCAAGACTAGGAACAGAGTGAATGAAACTTGATTCGGTTCGAAAGTATTTTTTAGTATTTTTTAATCTCAAAATAATCTCATTTTTAAGAAATGATCTCCAGTAGTTACACTTTGTTGCAACCAATTGTTGATTCTTATATATTATTACCCACTATGAGCTAAATTAAAAAGAATCACAACTAAGAGTTTAGATTTTACCTGATATTTCTGAAGAGTAACGGAGGAGTAAATGAACAACATTTATTCCTCTGCTCTTCTCTCTTAATGTTGCTCTGCTGACACTCATCAGCTTTGTTAACAGTCAGCAAATGTTTGTGTGAGACACAAACTGTGGCCACAGTTAACCAGTGCTCTGCTTTTTATACATGGTGCACATGCTGCTGTCAGAGCCAAGAGTTAACATTTGTAATAAAGCTGAAGTCTTTTTCATCACATTGTCTGTGCTTTCCTGCCTGAGGCTCTCTCATAATCTGTCTTTTATTCCAGTTATAGGCTGCACTTCATGACAATGATTCTAGATCGTGTATGTTTTTTGTCTTTTTCTTCTTAACATCCTCTTTTTTGATTTTCACAAGGAAAATAACAATGACAATTGGTGGAAATGGAAATTAGTTCATTCTACTTTGAGCGAGAATACAAATTCCTTACCCACTCACATTACTTACGACTCTGTATTATCCAGTCAAAGTGAAACATGCTCAGCCTTTAATGAGCATTTTGCTGCAGCTGCCCACCTCTTTGAAGAAGTATGCTCAGGGTATCACAAAATGACACAAAAGAAGCCAGGACCTTCACAAGAACTTACCTCCTTCCCTGTTTCCCCGTCCTTTTTCCTCTTCTTCAGTAGTTGAAGCTCTTAAAGCAATCAATGCCAAAAACGCAGGGAGAAGATAACTTGGATTAACTCTTTCTTTAACGATCTGCTCCCTTAAATACTGACTGCGGAGCTCATCTTTCAACCAATGATTTACACTGTTATACTCCCAAAAGTCTGGAAAGCCACACACATCATGCCTCATCACCAAGCTGTCATAAATAATTATTGGCCAATTTCTAAACTGCCCTACCTATCAAAGATCATTGAATGCTTAGTCAATACCCACCTCAAATGTTATTTAACCAAATACTCCCTATCCAATCTGGATTTAGAACAGAACATAGCCCACTCTCTGCTACCACATTTGTCTTGAATTATATTGCATACACTGTAGACAGTGCTGCCTATTGTGTAGTTCTCTTTATTGACCTCTCAAAGGCTTTTGACACTCTCTTAGAGGTCAGAACAGATATTGGCATGAATTCATACACATGAAGATGGTTTAGTAGCTATCTTTCAGACAGAGGTGCATAAAAGTGGGCGATATTACATCTGAGTTTATTCCAGTACCTATTGGCATTTTTCAGTGATCCATATTAGGTCCAATACAGTTTACCACTTATATTAATAAGATTTGTTAATACCTGCAACTTACATTACTGCTTCCATCACCATTTTCATTATAATTATTTTATTCTGTTGGATCTTAATTTATACTGTACTCAAGCATCACTTGTAAATCTAATCTTGATCTCAATGTGACTTCCTGAATAAATAAAGGATATATATATATAGAAGGAGCCAAATAATGTGTCTAAACCAAACTTTCAGATTCAGACACAGTCTAGCTAAGTTTGAGCAGATAAACAATGGCTCTTATATTAACATTATTTGCCAACAAGAGTCTATACGATGAATTCCTCTTCTAAAGGTTTTTCCTGGTCTTTGCACCAGTGTTAAGTGTGTTTGGCTTAGGTCAGAACTGTTAATGCTCACAAAATGTATATGATATTGGGCTATACAAGTACAATTGATTTCTCTTGACTAACTACTTGAATAAATGTATCTTTAATCACTCAGGTGTGAGTTGGGTGGAGGTGTAGAGCAGCAATCATGGTGGCCCTGTCACTAAAGATCGGCGTGGGGAACGTGGTGAAGACCATGCAGTTTGAGCCCTCCACCATGGTGTACGATGCCTGCCGTATCATCAGGGAGAGGGTTCCTGAGGCACAGCTTGGCCAGCGTGAGTTCACCTCATTCTTTCTCCTTCCACACACAGACACAAGCAAACACGCATGCACACACAGATAAGAGCTCTTAAGGCGCCAGTATATTTAATTGGAAATGCTTTTCAGATGATTGAAAAGCTTCCATTGTGGAATTAGGAGAACTTTTGTGAAATGCTTTCTACAACATGCTTTCTCAGCATGTAAAACAAAGCCATAGGCTTGTACAACTGATGAATAAGTTGAAAAAGGTTCAAATGTAGCCTCTAGGAGCTAGGCCAAAAGGTTAGCATGTCCAGAATAAATTCTTGAAATTGAGATTTGTTAATTTTTTCAGGACACACAGGACACAGAAACCCTTAACTCTTTGGAGTGTTGTCATGATACTGGAATTTCTAAATAGATATGACACCTTGAAAAATATCAATTATCGATAAGAAAAAATTACTTAACATTGATGGCATAACGTTTGAGTTTTTTTTAAATATAAATGTAAAAAGCCTTGTGTTCTGTGTGTTGAGCACAAAAGCATTTAAGGTAATACACTTCTGACTATAGTCATAAGAGTTAGAGAAGACAAGCTACGTGCACACTGCATCTGTGTGTGTGTGGCAAAAAAGAGTGAGAAAGCACAGCTGTATTAGTAATAATACTGAGTATTAAAAAAGTTAAATGAGGATTGAAACAGTTTCAAATATTTATTACAGATATTTTTTGGTATTTCGAAATTTTTGATAGCAGTATTTGGAATAAATAAGTAGGGTTTATCTACCTAAAACATGAGGGAAGTACGTCCTTTAAAAGATTTGAGCATCAGTAACTGTTAGTTGATGATAATAATAACCGATCTAGGGCAGTATGAGCATTACAGGGCCAAGAGTTGCAGTAAATGAGCCGTACCATATTCACATGGGATAAGCAACATTTAACATTAAGAGTAATTCTCATCACATGTAAATAACTCTTAGGACAACATGTATGCAGTCTGATGTGTCAACTCACAAAATACAATAATTTCCAAAAGGTGGTGGTCATGTGGAGGTTTGAGCGAATATTGCTCTTG
Organism: Spondyliosoma cantharus; assembly: GCA_900302685.1. NCBI lineage: Eukaryota > Metazoa > Chordata > Actinopteri > Spariformes > Sparidae > Spondyliosoma > Spondyliosoma cantharus. Next base: position 11,735 of record OMLP01028205.1, read on the forward strand.
GTGTAAAATTAGTACAAAACAAGCCTAGGACCATGGAGTGGAATGCAGGGAAGAATGTCTAAAAGTAGATGAATAGCAGCCTTGTTACCTTTGTCTAGCTGGTTATAGGCTCTTAAGATCTGCTGCAGTTGAAAACATCGCTCCAAGCGGTCAACTCTGCATGCACAGCTGGTGTGAATGCAGAGTTATGTCTTATTACACAAGCTGTTTCAACAGCAGCTCCCTCCGTTGCTTGTTGGAACCTGCAAGTCATTTTACATCCAAAAGACAACGAAGAAAAGTCAGTATCTCCGCCTCTAACTAATTCAATGGCTTGTTTCTACTCTTCAGCATAAGTGGTCCACTTGTCTGGTCTTGCACTCTTGAGAAAAGTGGTCACATTTTGAAATGTGTAACATGATATGTTTGAAGCAGATGTATGTGTTGAAACAGATGAGACAGCAGTTGATCATCCAGCAACCAACTGACCTGATAAACATGGACAAGAAAGAAAGTGCACATATGTAATAAGTCACATCCAGCACAAGTACTTGAGATGATAATAGCCACATGCTGATGTATGCCAAGAAACACACTTGCAGTGCCTCACTCAGTATTTCTGTTTCCCTTTGCAGCCAATGACTATGGGTTATTTCTGTCTGATGAAGACCCAAAGAAAGGCATCTGGCTCGAGGCAGGAAAGGCCCTGGACTACTACATGTTGAGGAATGGGGTGAGTCACTCTAGCACACACACTACACAACACTGAATGCAACAAATGCTTCAACTTCTATAGAGACATTTTATGCCCATTTTCAGTTTCATACTTTTCACATCTCAAGAATAGGTATACATGCTTTAATTCTTGAAAAAAACACAGCACTTTTCTCATGCTGTCCATTGCTTCATATTCACCCTCTGTCTTAAACTCAGTGCTCCTTAAGGCCCACGTCCAGGAAGGCCACTGGCGTTTTTAGCTTCCAGTTAGCTTCACTTTTACCTGGACTATCACCCCAAGAACCACTCCTTAACCAAAGACCTCAACCCCGCACATGTTAGAAAAGGAATATGTTCCGTATTAGCCTTAACCTCACTGTCCAGGAGACCAAGTAAGTTACAGTTTTGTAACTGTCTTTGTATGGTCTTAGCAAACTGCTAACTGCTGGTTGCTAATCAAGGTTACACACAGTCGCATATCAGAGAGCGAGGTGGGCATACTTCTAGGTGGAAGATGGTCCCCCCTAGACAGGGGGTGACACGCAGCAAAGAGGCCCAGGCAGGGACTCGAACCCGCGGCCACTGCAGCTAAGACAAAGCCTCTGTACATGGGACGCCCACTCTACCAACTGAGCCAATGGCTGCCCGAATCAAATGTTATTTCTGATGCTGATTTAAATGATGCTTCTCTGTGTTTTGGCTGATCAGTGTTTGATTAAAGCTATTTATTTCTCTGCACCTAAATGTATCTTGCTCCTTCTTGATAAAATCACCAACATGTTCCAGAGTCTATTCTCACTACGAAGTCAAAGACACACTAATGTCTCATTTAAACAAACATTTTACCTGTTTATGCCTTTCCCCCGACCCTATGTGAAAGGCAAAGCCAGTGTTGATGTCAGAACAAAATACCAACACAACACTGCTTGTGCTCTTGAGATTAGAAAAGTTAAATTCTGTGAATATCAGAATCAGTTCTGTATTGTTCAAGGGATTTCATAGTATCATGAATAATCAAGTCTGAACATCTGTCAGGAATGTTGACATCTAGTAACACAGAGCTCCTGACTTGTGTCCCCTGTCTTTCAGGACACTCTGGAGTACAAAAAGAAGCAGAGACCGCTGAAGATTCGCATGCTTGACGGCACAGTGAAGACCGTCATGGTTGATGACTCCAAGATTGTCAGTGACATGCTCATGACCATCTGTGCAAGAATAGGTCAGCTTTGTCATGCACAGCTCACACTTCACCTGGACAACTGATGATTGGATTTAATTATTTCTGCTTACTAACTGTTTTCTTCCCTGATGACATTGTGTTTGTCTGTTCATCAGTACATCACTGCTATATATTGATGATGTATTGATGCTGGTTTACTGGTCATTTATTATGAATGCTGCTATTAATGATAAAGTAATCCTTAATGTTTGCTTGTACTGCCAAGTGAAAGTGAAAGTAAATGTAGTAACCTCAGCCTGTTTGTGGATTAGGGATTACAAACTATGATGAGTACTCCCTGGTGCGAGACACTGGTGAGGAGAAGAAGGAGGAGACCACAGGCACCCTGAAAAGAGACAAGACTCTGCTGAGAGATGACAAGAAGATGGAGAAGCTGAAGCAGAAGCTCCACACAGATGATGAGTGTATGTCAAGCGCAAATCTTCACACCAACTGTCTTTATCACGCTTAATTCATGGCCTGTAGTTTCACAGGGGTAAAATGATGAAAGTGACCAACAACGACCCATTTTCATGATTTCACTGTAAGTCAGGATCTCCCACATATGTTTGAAGATTAGACTCTATTGAGTATGATGAGATGTTAGGAATACTGTGCTGACATCTTTGATCAGTCGACACCTATGACAGATAGCTGGATGGTACATGTATCCCTGTTTACTTAGCCTCAAGAATGAGTTGGCAAAATAAATAATGGTCCAGAGGGTATATTGGTATACACATCACACAGTCCCTGAAATATGATACTAATACCATATTAAAAATATGTCAAAAATGTATCATTTGAAAGTTATCTTATCTTCTCAGACATTTAGCTCTGTCTTTGCCCAAATTGTCACTGCCATTTTCTTAACTCTTTAACACTGACACTGCTCTGAAACTAAAAGTTGTTGCTTCTGTCTAGAAACCGAATTGGCTACGTAGTAATGACCTGTTAGAGGTTATTCAAAAATAGCATATGAGTAAATTATATATATATTGTTTATATTTTGCATGGCCAGTAAACACACATGCCTGACAAATAGCAGAGCCTGCAGCACTGATCAACCATCTTTAAACACATTTCCTAAAAAGCGCCTGTCGCTTGTCTGTCAACACATTTTACAGAGAGTACAGAGACCACTAGATCACACTCAGTTTTTTTGGTTGATGTTTTTCCTCAGTGAACTGGTTGGACCATGGCAGGACGTTGAGGGAACAGGGTGTGGAAGAGACAGAAATGTTACTGCTTAGGAGGAAATTCTTCTACTCAGACCAGAACGTGGACTCCAGAGACCCCGTCCAGCTAAACCTTCTCTATGTACAGGTACACAAACTAATTTCATACAAGCAATAATTGGCTTTGTAATAAACAACATTGAGCCACCATGAGACGGCCCAGCATCTGTAGGGACAGTCATTTGAACTGGATGAAATGTATGCACAGTGGCAGGCAAAGGTGGGGACCTGGGTGTTCTCAATCCTGGCATTGCAGACTGGTTCTAGAGATATGGAATGTCACACCTCTCATGGGGAAAGAACCAGAGCCAGTGTGGTTGAATGGTACCAGCTAGATATAATTGGGCTCACCTCTTTGCAAAGTGCTTGTAGTGGAACCATTGCTGGATTCTCTCCTTTTCAGGAGTTACCCAGGGTGAGAGGTGCTGAGCAAGTGCTGGGATCCATGTGAGGTGCCGGCTGAGTGCCGCAATGTTAAGAGCAAGTCTTTGAGGGGAAGATTCTCAGAGTTGTTTGTGCTTACGCACTGAACTGCAGTTTAGCCTTCTTGGAATCCCTGGGTGGTGTCCTAGAAAGGGTTCTATCAGGGAACTTTGAAGTTCTTTTGGGGCTCACTCGGGAAATGATGGAGAAACCTGCCTGTCTGATCTGAACTTGAATGGTGCTTTGTTAACAGACTTCTGTACTAGTCATGGATTGGCCAAAACAAATACCATGCTCACACAAGAAGTGGTTCATAAGTGTAATTGATACCAGCGCCACCAGCCATGATGAGTCGGATAAAATGGCGGGATGCTGCTGGACAGACCTGGTAAACCCAAGCAGTGACAGTGAGCTGAGAACGTTTGGCAGATGTCCCTGTCCGGTGGGTCTTCAGATCCCACCTCCAGAAGAATGTCTCACGCATCCCGGGGAAGGTTAGAGACATAGAATCTGAGTGTTGTAGAGGCAGCTGCTAGGAACTGTTGTCAAAAGGACATTGGTGCCTGTGGTGGCAGCAACCTAAGACCTCACTGGTAGCTGTCAAGCTGAAGAATGAGGCCCCATGGGCTTGGTTGGCCCAGGGGACTCCTGGAGCAGCAGACAGATACCAGGAGGGCATAAGGTCTGCAGCTTTGGCAGTCCCTGAGGCAAAAGAGTTCACTATGGAGATGGGTTTTTGGTTGGCCTCAAAGAATGGCTGGCTAAACATTTGATGTCCCAGGAAGTGAAACCAGGGCTTGGCGAAGAACTGCTAACCCAGATTGAGGATATTGTCAAGTGGTAAAAAGAGCACTTTGGAGGATCTGCTGAGCATTTACATTTAGGGCTTTAGCAGATGCTTTTGTTCAAAGCAACTTGCAATTATTCATACATGCATCCATACACTGATGGTGGTGGCTGCCATGCAAGGTGCCAACCAGCACATTAGGAGCAGTTTGTGGTTCAGTTTCTTGCCCAAGTACACGTCGACATGCACACATAGAACCAGTGACCTTCTGATCACAAGACACACCAGTGCTTGTGCTTGTGCTTGAGCAACCGTACCATGCAGAAGAACAAGTCTTCCAACCCTACCAGGGCCAAAGAAATGTACTATACTTGAGTTGTGACGATATGGCACGCTCACACTAGTCAAACAAACTGGACTTTGGGGGTCAAATGTGCTTGGGCACATTACGGATTGCCTATTGTGAGTGCGTCCAGTCATGTAGCCGTTGCACTGGACCATTGGGGTCCTGAGGCGGAAGGCAGCGCTTTCAATTTACAGTCAATCTACATTCCAGCATACGGTCATGACTTATGGTTAGTGACTGAAAGAATGAGATTGCCGATCTATGGCCTAGAGGCTGTTCTAGGTTCATAACCAGGCAATTAGGGTCATTGTAACCTAATCACAACTAATATAGCTGAATGAATAAATGAATTGTATGCATGAATTAAAGGAATGCAGCACTTACACACTATAGAAAGAAAAATCTCCTGTTCGTGAGTAACACACCCCAATCTTTTTGCAGTGAATGCCACAGATGGTGAGAATGTTTATACAATGCAAATGTACTGTATATTTTGTTTGGATACTAATTTATTCATACATAGGATCACTATGATTTAAGTGGAACATTAATTCTGTCTGTCTGTCTGTTTGTGTGGACAGGCCCGTGATGACATTTTGAATGGATCTCATCCAGTCTCCTTTGACAAGGCCTGTGAGTTTGCTGGCTATCAGTGTCAGATTCAGTTTGGAGATCACAATGAGTCCAAACACAAGGCTGGATTCCTAGAGTAAGTGTTGCTTTCATATACATATTCAATCATATTCACTGTGCAGTCCAATTCTTTTGGCTACATTCATTATTTTTTCAGGTTTCTGATTTCTATTTGAACTCTTTCCTCCTTAGCTTAAAGGAGTTTCTTCCCAAAGAGTACATCAAGAACAAAGGAGAGAAAAGGATCTTCCAGGTAAGAACTGGACTACTGCATCACACTACACAGAGATGTTTAGTAGCTACCCTTGGTTGGAACTTTAGCAGAGAATCAGAGATACAACAAATACAACATGCAACACTGAATTAATCTAGTCCTTTGATTGTGTGTTGTGTTTCTGCAGGCACACAAAAACTGTCAGAACATGACAGAGATTGAGGCCAAAGTCAGCTATGTGAAGCTGGCCAGGTCTCTGAAAACCTACGGAGTGTCATTCTTTCTGGTCAAGGTGAGAGGAAAGGGATCACTTAACATTTCCATTTGATGGAAAGCAGAACAGTGCCTTAATAAGATGGCGAAATTTACATTTCTTTTAGGCGCATTCAAGGCACAATTACTGAAGCTACTTGGAAGTTCTAAATAGTGTCACTAAATAGGTGTTGGTGGTTATTTATTTTTACAAAGTACGTGACATCATAGAAACTCATCTAAAGTAAGCTAGATGAGTTACATGAACTCACCCTGCTTTCAGTTTGGTAGCTGAAAGTTATTTCTTGTATACGTGAGTTTTTTGATTTGGTTAAGAACTGTAGCATGAGAATGTTCTTCCTTTTTTAAAGAAAGGAAAAATGGTTTGTTATGTGTATGTATATGTAGTGCACAAGTTAACACACTTTCTAATCTTGTGACTACAGTTTGGAGCTTTTAAATCCGGCAAAGACTCATATTCTAATTTAAACTTCCACCAGCATGTTGACATAGAAGTTGCCAGATATATTAAGCAAAGAAGTCTTCAAAACCAATAGTTTAACTGATTATAGACAAGATTTTTGTGTTAACCTGATGCTATCAGGACTCCAGACTGCAACCATTTACTTGCCTTTTGCATTATTTTTGGAGGCAGTGTGACTATAAGTAGGAGCACCTGTGCAACTTGCCACTCATGATTTGTTTTTAAAATTATCATCATATATCATCCTGGCACCAGAAAAAAAAATGTATATTTTTGAATACAAAACCATAGTTGCATTAACTATTCAAATGATATCATTTAATGATTTTTTTGAATATTTGAAAATCATGATGATGATTGATTTAATGATTAATGACCATCTCTAAAATGAAGCAGAAAACTGAGTGATCTTTAGATTAGAAAGTTTTGTTTTACATCACACACTAAAATCAAGAGCTCAGTCACACGCCCTATTGTAGAAATTGCCGGCAAACTGTAGTGTCACTGTACACGCCAATATTAGCTACTTTTTGAACTCTCTCCAGGGTTTTTTCTGATTATGATGTCTGTTACTTGGATTCAGGGGTACACTTGAAAAAATTCCTCTAAACATTTCAATGTTTTATCGAGAACACATCACAAGGAATTTGGTTGGTCACAATATCAGATTTTCTCAGGCCAAAAGAATTCAGGATAACAATATTACTACAATATCCACCAACTTTACAGTCTGACTCATCAATCATCTCCTCTAGCATGATTTTGAGTGGCATTAGTAGCTACACACTGTGCTAGCTAGCTAGCTAATGACTGCTTTTTTGTTTTCTTTTTTTCCATTTTATGGTGGGTGGGAACCAGCCTTGAGGTGCATTTCTGCCACCTACTATGACAAAGCAAGAACGCAAAGGAAAGGAAATGATTTAATAGTCTCTATATTATTTACCGGATATTATATTATGTTTATTATTAACATGAGATCAATATTTGATTTTTAAATATCACAATTATGGTCAATATTGTTATATCGTGACACACAACATATACTGCATATATGACAGTAAATTATAGAAAACAAAGCTAATCCTCTTAGCCTGTAAGAAAGGGAAACACTCATTTTAACGCTTTCAAAATGCAGTTAAAACTTTTTGTTAACAATGAATTGTTTTTATAATATTTGGTTTTAGGAGCTGCTGCTGCCTCCCTGTAAAATGTCATGGAAAATAATTTGCTCTGAAAGCACAACTTCACTTTTTGACTTTATCCTTTAAATATATCCTTTTAATATAGAAAAAATTAAAGAAATGTATGTGGCATGACGACTTAAGTGGTACCTCTAAATGTTGTTCTTGTGTTCCTTAAATTTTCAGTAGGGAGCACAAGTGCTACATGTGGATAAAGTTAGTCTAGAGCCCTGGCTATGAAGTACATGTTGACTGCTCATTGGAATGGCTTTAAAATAATGACACCATTAGCGTTTAGATTGGTTCCCTACAAACCATGCTTTCACCAAGCACTCTTGTTCACCATC
>OMLP01028206.1:0-31800 GCA_900302685.1 Spondyliosoma cantharus
TGGAAACGCAGCGTCTGAAAACACACTTTTTTGAAACCTGGTCTCAGGGTGGAAACATCAGAAAACTCCGCCCTCTGGTTCTCGTGTGGACGGTGAATCCTCATACTTATGGTATGGATGACTCCATCGCCCCACCCCTCCACCTCTAGCCTTCGACCTCTGAACCCCGCGACGTCTCATAACAACAACAACAACAATGGCGGACTACGTGCTTGTGTTGGTGTTTCTTGCAGCTTCCTCTCCTTGTAGTCGAGTGTGAGTCGCAGCAGCAGTTCCACCTCATTATCGCTCCACACAAACCATTCTGGTTTCCTTGCACTAGACATTTTCATCTTCTTCTTCTTCTTCTTGTGTTCGGTTTCTTCTTCTACTGTCTGTTTGTAAACAGCCACAAGCTTTATGCTCATGCTCCGTCTCTTCTTCTCCGTTTTTGGTGAATGTCAAGCTCCACCTATAGGCCTGGAATATGAACTACAGCGTGTTGAGTCGTTTACAGTGGATCCGTGTGGACGCAGATATTCTTGAAACGGTGCCGAGGAAGACGGAGGAGAAAAAGATGGTTTTGGTACGTGTGGACGAGGTGTTAGTTAACATAACTAAGTTGCAGCTACATCTTCACTGTCTCACTGTGACTTCATTCATTCATCTCGAGCACGAACATGTTCCAGACTTGCAGGCATTCATGGATTCCTGCGACCCGGCAGGCTGCTCAGCTCCTTGCTTATAATTTTGCCCAGTGAAAAATCCGCCTTTGGCCTCAACACGAGGTCAATTATGACTCTTCTAGCATTCCAGCTCCTGTAATTCACCAGCTGTCACTGAGCGATCCCTGAGCGAACAAGCCTCCACACACACATTCTACCAAAACACACTGATGAATTTTTAAAGAACCACTTTCTGTTGAGGCTCCTCAAGCAATCAGACTCTGATTTAAGATTGTACCAACATGAAACAGAGATGGAAAGAGAGAGAAATTGATGCACAATTGCTGGATTTCTTCTGAGCTGGCTGTCTTACGAACACACAGTCGACTGTTCGTCCCGACAGAATACACAAACAGTCCCGCCGTCTCGTTTGTGTTTCTGAGCCGAGGCGGCGATTCGCCTCACGTTCGCCCTGAGCTCATTTCATTCTCGCGGCCCGTCAGCCTTGACAGCATCGTCTTCAGTATTTTTTTTGGTCCGTAATTATCTTGTTTATTTTCTCACAGCACATTTCCGTTGTTTGACTCTATTAACTGAAGATATCCTTGAATTATTTTTCACTCGTACCGTCGGTTCTCGCTCCTCTTTTGAAAGTGTCTGCGAGTCCGTTTGCCTGATGTTTGTGTTTTGGATCTCGTTTTGCGATTCGTCCTTCGCAGCAAACACACTTAAACAGCGTCTCTTCACAGCGGCGTGGGAGAAGAAAAGTTAAGAGGGAAGAAGAGAGTCGACGTGTACGAGCAGTAAGGCGACAGTCAAAAGTGACAGCGGCTGGCAGAAGGCAGCAAACGAGGACAAAAAAGTGGATAAAAGCTGAGAGTTTATATCACAGTAAAATATTGCTCTTCAACATCAATACATCAGAACAAGGTCAGCTGCAGCCGCTGCGGTGAGACGTGTTCGCCGCTCAGCTCTGAAGCTGATCTGCAGTCTGGAAAGTGACGCGCCGTCTCTCCTCCGGGCCTGAAACTACACAACAACTAACGCTTTGTTCTCCTCTCTCTCAATCATTTCAGGTGGATGAAGTGGAATAATAAAGTGTTTGATCAGGTGGGTCAGTAAACGCTGTTATAACGTGATTTAAAATGGATGTAACTTTATTTATACCAGTTAACTCGAAGAAAACAGCATCTGTTGATAGCTTCCGGAGGGACACCCGGGACGGGAAAGAGACTTCCTGTAATCACTCGGCTGCTCGTTAAAGTCTGTCACGCTGACATCCATCACAACATTCAGTGTTAAACTGCTGGGGAGCGTCTGCAGACTGCAGAGAGACGCTGCGAGGAGCTGATGGTGCTCTCAGTCACGTTGTTAACAGAAAAACTTCCTGCTGTTGATCTTTTGATCAAAAACTGGGTTTCCGACTTCAACTGAGACGCTGTGCAGGTACAGTGTGCAGGTGTGTCCCGGAGATGTTTGCTCTTCACCCGACAGCAGCTGTCAAAAACAACCGACTGCAGAATAAACGAGCTGCAGCCGTCAGTCTCACGACAGCATCAGTGAGGTTGTGATGTGTTGCAGGTGAACCACACCTGTAACTCGCCGCTGCAGGTTAGAAAACGTCAGTATTTCTATCTAAATCCTGTCATCCTGTGTTGACTTTATATAGAATATGATAGGAAACTATTTTGTGTTTGTGTTTTAGGAGCTCCTGTTGTAAGATGCAGGTCGGTTGACGACTAAATGTGAACTGTGAGCTGCGTAATGTCAGAGAAAACTCCGCCAAGCAACAGCGAATGATGGGATACCTCGTGTGTTACAGTGGACGGGGATGAAGCAGGGATACAGTGATTCACAACTTGGAACAAATTCGGGTCAGTACCTTCCTCACAGAGGGAAAACACAGCAGCAGTGCGGTTGCAGATGGTAAAAATGTTAGTTAGACAAAAAAAACACAGAAGCGGGTTCAGAACAAAAGGCGAGCTTTAATGAGCTGCAACAAAAACAGGAAACCAAGAGCACAAAAAAAATGAACTGACCAGGAGAACACGAGGACGAAACAAAAGAAAACAGACGAATACGGAGGACTGACAAACAGAGAGAGACACAGACTGAAATATATACAGGAGGGACGACTAATGTGAAACTAAGAGGCCAATCAACAGAGGACGGAGAAAGTTAAACAAGACATGTGAGGATAAATCTACCAAAATAAAACAGGAAATGGAAACCAAACCCCAGAATCATGACAGAACTGTCACCTATAAGCTGCACGTCAAGTTCTTCACACTTTGCTTTATTAAAATCTCATTAAAGATTTAATGTAAGAAATCCAGAACATTATTCAAGGTATGTCTGTCACTATGAGAGGGGGAGGAAGACGTCAGCGGATGAGACTGAATATATGATAAAACATCAGTACATCACCTCGTCCTTGATTATTTGTGCCTGGATCACGTCAGCCGTCCCCTGGTGGCCTGATCAGTCTAGTTTATATATAAAGTGATGCATATATTCTCTAACATCGTCAAGGTCGCGGGAGGGAGTTGATCTGAGTCTTAACCAGTCGGTATTGCAGCCTCGGTTTTTATCCACAAAGTGTTTTTAACTGCTGCAGCAAGAAAAACTGAACGCTCGCAGGCTCAAAAATGAGAAACTTTGTGTGCGAGAGGTGTTTAATCTGTCCTCCCATCAGACATCAGCAGGAGGAAGAGGAGGAGGAAAAAGTTAACAGCTGTGAAAAATGTGCACTTCACCTTCCTCAGCAGCTCGTCTTCACCGTGAGAGACGGAGCTCGCGAATAATAAGTCAGCGCCGTCAGGATTCTCCCATTATATTAGTAATAATGATGGATGGAAGGGGATTTCACTAAGCTTCACTGAATGGGGGGGCAAAGGCGTGTCTTAATTAAAAAAACAACTCAAGGATAGAATAAATGTTCCTGAAAGTTTAAAACACCATTTATATTAACAAGCGGGCAGCAGATCGAGCAGACGTACTGTTGTAGACAGAGAATGAAAGATAAAGAGAGAGAAGAATAAATAGAGATAGTTAACAGATAAGGAGTTACAATGGGAGAGGGACAGAGATTGGTAGAGGCAGATAGAGACGGAGACAAATGAAAATGCTAATTTCTGCACGTTTCCATCCATTATGTTAATATTAAGACTTAGTCGACGGAGATAAACAGCTGGTGGAGACAATTTTCCAGTCAGGAGCCGTTGAACCGACGAGGACTCAAGGTGACGGAGTTAAAGGAGCTGCAGTCAAACATCAGATGCTGGAAAGAAAACAGATTAGTGTGAATGTGAGGGAGGTCACAGTCTCATCTCAGCTTCACACATACCTCATTTTTTTTGCTTCTTCATCATTTATTCACCACAAAATCTTTTCCGCACTGCACCGAGCCCGCGGGCCAAAGCATTATCAGAACCTTCTCAGCCCCAGGCTACAGGAGCTGTTAGCCTCGAGCTAACGCCGTGGCTACGCTGAACACTTATCACCTGCACACCGCTCATGGAGCTCGTGTGCAGCAGGATGTTTTATTTACTGGCTGCACCTGCAGAGATGTTTGAGGCCAAAAGAAGAAGCTCAGCTTTTGTTTTCGGGATTGTTTTTTTTTACAGATTTTCGACCCAGCAGACCCAAACTAACTTTTCACCACGTTTGTGTGATATGATTGATAACGTTCAGCCACAAGGAATTTCATCCTCCGTTGCATTCACATCACAACACGGCTGTTGCTGAGCCCGTGAGCCGTCGCCAGTTTGTTGCACTCCTTCATATTTCAGTGTGAGGTGCAGCGAGACTCGTTCATGTGAAGTGATTCATCTTTCGTGGTAGAATAATTGATTCACGCAACGATACATGAGCTGTATTATTAATATTTAGATATTTATGTTACTATTCACGTTGGTGTTTCAAGATTCAGGCAACATTATTTATTGCAACCTTATCTTCTTATTTTCTAAGCTATTTTATAAGCACCCTGTTCTAAATCCCCTCTGAAGCACATCTTTGTTGTACATTGTGGGAACTAACTACAATATAAGATAAGTGGACGCAACGTCCTAATGCTAACGTAGCTCCCCCTGGATTTCAGATCACAACACATCCGTTCAGGTTGTAATAACTGTAGCAGTTGGTAGATGTTGCAGATGATCATACCTGTAAATATCTGCTTGTTGTCAGCTGTTGCCATAATGAAAGTAAATATTCACATATTCTGCAACTTTTAGACACTTTATGACGCTTCTCTTTATGCCTTCATGCCTCATGTTGAACAAAATTAAAATAGATGCCTATTTCGAAGCTTGTAGAGCGCACTGCACTGTTGCCTGGTGTGCACAGTTACACCATGTTAAGGACAGATATGGCATCCACCAACAGGTTGCCGTGGAAGTGGAAAATGAATATCACACGTACTCCTGAGGACCAAACCAGCCGTTCTCCTGTAGCAGACTGTTGGACTACGACGTCAAGAAGTGTCGAGATACAGTTGTCTCTCCTCGAGCTCGTAGCCGTCGCTGCCTAAAGTCCCTTCTGTCGCGGCAGCTGCTCCACAAACGGTCCACTTATGACACATGTTCAGTGTAGCTGGTCTGTGAGGATCTGTTAGCCTCAGGTTAGGAAGCACAATGGTACATATGAACTTATGCGAAGGATTACGTGCCCTGTTTTGGAGCAAGGTTAGCCCCGAGTTTGTGGGGTTATCCCCTGAAAATCGACTAAACATGTGGTTAAAAGGTGCCACTGTCACGTATCATTCAAGAACAGGCTGGTCAAAGTGCCGTCACGGGTCGCCACAAGGTAAAATTACGGCGGCCCTGAGAGCTCACAGCACTGCAACTTAAGAAAACATCTTCATCAGTTTGTTGTTGCAGCGCTATCAATATCTGAATCATGCGATCACAATGTTAAAATAAATCAAAAACACTAACTGACAAGCGTGTCCGGACGTGTGCATCACTTTTAAGTGTCCTCTGGAAACACTTCCGTTGTGTTGCCGTCTATTTGCATCGCTTTTTTCTAACGTGTTGCGTTGTGGTCTTTGCAGCTCGTGTTATCAAATTGATGAAGATGTTTTTCTTAATTTGCAGTGTTGTGAGCTCTCAGGGCTGCCATAGAAAATAGACTTTAAACATGTAAAAATCCCTAATTGTTAATTATGTTTCGTGATCATGACAGCCAGAAAAGTGACGCTTTGTACGTGAAGTCAGTCAATTGAGGGAACTTCAGATCCTAGCTTCAGTTTTGGCTCAACATTAGTCGAGTGTGTTGCAGCTGACAGTGGAAACACAGCGTGAGAAGCTCTCCAGGCTGTTTTTCATTTCACTTTGTCAGGATTTTACCAACAAACTTTACCATCTCGGCCAAGAGTGAAAACTTTTTGCAGGATGTTGCGAAATCAATAGATCGATAGATATTCTCAGGATGGCTCTAGGCGCTGATGCAACATGTGTGAAGATGTTTGGAGGGTGTGTTTCCACGGTAACGGAGCGCCGCCTGGATGTGTGTTTAGCATCGAGTGTTTCATCTCCTCCAGACTGAACTGTTTACGACAGTAATGACTCTCAGTATCTGCCTCCTCCTCCTTGTGTCTGCTCTCTAATCCCATTGAGCTGCTTTTCCATCAAATTTTTTTCAGGCGGGGGGGGAATTTCATTTGTCTTGCTTCCGGCCATCCTCTTCCATTTTCCTGAGCACAGTGAGAGTTAGTTTTAAAATGCCTCCCACCTCCACCACCACCAGCAGCAGCAGCAGCAGCAGCAGCAGCAGCAGCAGCAGCCCTCCAACCTCTGACAGATGAGGAGGTGGAGGTTTAGGATGGCCAGGAGCCAGAGTCTCTCCTGGATCCATCAGCAGCGGTGAGCCGACACACAGATCGGATTTATCAGCAGAGAGGAAAATAACAAAGTACGTCTGACTCCGAACTCGCAAATATATAGAAAATGTTTCTCCTGTATCACAAAACACCGACCCAACATTTACAGAGCTTACACTGAATAAAATGCATCAACGATCAAATTAGATTTTGCTCCTGTTGGTTATCAGGAGGAAACACTTTCCTCTTCTTCTTCGTATTGATCACGGCTAAATTACAAGACTGTTTTGTTCCCGACTCTCTGCTGGAGAACTTTTATCAAAAAGGTTTTGTAATTTTCTTGTGATTTCAAGCGACACTTTGCTTCCACATGATGAGGAATGATTTTCTTTAACGCCTGGCAGGTTCTGGTTCCTCCTCCTCACAGGTGACTGCAGCCTCCTGATTGAAATAATAACTCATTTGTCCTGATTAACTTTGTATTATCTTAATGAGGAAATGTTCTTAAAAGGAATCTGCAGAATGGTTTGTGACCACGTTTGATTCATCGGAGCAGAAAATGTCTCCCGTCGAAGGAAGATTTGTTTTAGTTTGACGAACAAAGTTTGCAGACAGCGAGCGACAGAATGTCGTGGATTCATTTGATGGAAAACTCTTTTCATTCTTTTGATCAGTGGACTCTTACAGACCAAAGGAATATAAATTATTGAGGAATAGACGAAAATTAGGACTTTGTGACGGCTTCAAAGGTCGAGAGTTATCACGTCCTTAATGACAAAAGTGAAAACATTGATATAGTCTGAGCAGGGTCTCCCAGCAGCACTTCTCCAGCTCCTCCTGTGGGATCCTGCGGTGTTGCCAGATGAGATACATAATCCCTCCAGCTGGTCCTGGGTCTCCTCCCAGTTAGTCATGCCTGGAAAACCTCCAAAGTGAGGCGCCAAGGAGGGATCCCGATCAGAAGCCCGAACAACCTGAGCTGTGCGTGAAATTCTTCAAAGATGAGAGGAGCGAGGAGAATCCGACGCTCTGTTGACGTCTTTGAAAGACAAATTTATGAGTCATCATCAATCCTCAACGTCCTCTTTGATGACGGCTAGGAAATCATCAAAGAGGACATCAGGAGAGACAAAATGAACTTCAGAGGCCTCATCAGCAGCAACGACTGTGACAGCATGTCTCAGGAAAAATGTGTTTTTTTTTATGTGTTCTTTGCAGCCTAATATACGTTATGTAAGCCTTTAAATAAAGAAGACTTATTATAGTAGACCATCGAAAACGTATTTTCACTTGCAAAACAGAGGTCGGCTACAGGAAGAATATTACCGAGCAGTCCTGCACCTCCCAATAATCGATCTAACCGACGGTCCTGCAGACTCTGGTTCAGGTCGTTCTCCACTGTTGTTGTTGTTGTTGTTGTTGTTGTCGTGTTGTGTATTTCACTTGATTTTTAAAACGATACACTTATAGTTGTGTAGTTGTCGTTCTCGGTGTGGACGACCCTTCACCTCCGACACTGACTGTCAGAGAGGAGAAAGTCATTCTCATTTGAGAAGCTGGAATCAGAGAATTTGGACTGTTTTTCTTTAAGATATATTAATTGTTGCAGCTTTATATGGATGTGAGATTGGAAGTAATGACTTAGATATAAATAATGAAGTATTTTGAACACTGTGGCCGTCAGTCTGGTTCAGTGAATGTGAGGTTCTCGTCACTGCTGCGTTTCACTCGGCAGGATTTTCTTTAGTGTGTTTCAGAACCAGAATCAGAAATCCTTCATTGATCCCCGAGGAGGAAACTGGTAAAGTGTAAATCAAATCTGACTCACATCAGTTCGTCTGTCGTGACTTGTTCTTGTCTCTTCCTAACCGTTGATTTAAATATTTTTGAAGTTATTTTCCCACACGTTCACACCAGAACTGAGCCGAGAATCCTTCGGGGGGGTATTTTGTGTTGCTTCCACTTTATTAAACATCATCCTGCATTCAGCGGTCGCTGTGACCTACTTTCTCTTTGACAGATCTACTTCCCCTTCCATTTTGTCTGTGAAGTCCCTGTGACGACTGACAGGTGATCTCTCACTGCGTTTTGTTTCACCTTATTTTGATTTTAGTGTCAATGTAACAATCCAACAGGACGGTGCTGAAGGCCGTGCAGCCACAGATGCTTGAAAATTACAAAAGAAAGTTGTGTAAAGCTCAGGCTGATGAGGTTGCATCGATATTTCAAAACAGACATTATTTGACTGAAGCGTTTTCCACTGATTTGTTGGCGATATGTGGGAAAATGGATTCTGAAGACTCTGACGCATCAGTGCACAAACTGTGTGACAGATAAGAGCCTGCGAAATATTGAGCGGCCGCTTTCCGCCGCACTTTGTTGTGGAAAAAGAGGCTTTAGATTTGAAAGGCACTTTGTGTACGTCTGCTGCCGTCCGCCTGCTGATGAGTCCATTCATCAATCAGTTATCTGCCTGACGGGGACTTCAGGGAGAACTTTATTACCTGGCATCAAAAACAGCAGCTTCTCCGCCTCAAGGTGAAGGAACAAAAACTGTGTTGTTCAGTTTGTTTAGCAGTGAAGCTCCTGAAGCGGCCCAGTATCCTGAGGTCCACCACGTCAGATGATTCCTCTCTGATGATAAGCGCAGGAAGTAGAGAGACTGGACGTCGGGATGGTGGACTTATAGTCTGGAGTCAGCATCCTGTCACAGACCTGCAGCCATCTCCTTTTAATTAACCACATTCCCTACATTTTCTAATCCATCACACATCTGCCATAACCCGGATCTTTCTCTCCCCTTAAAGCACCTGTAATCGATATATTTATAAGCAGCGCGACTCAACTGGTTGCAAAGTCCGATTGTATATAAGCTTATGAGAAAATGACCCTACTTTAACTGATTCCCTACCTCAGTAAACAGTTTTCTAATCTCCAGTGAATCTCTTCTTCAACTCAACGTGATGTTCATTTTGTAAATGATGGTCCCATTGTCAGTAGAATAGACGATAAAGCGGGGAATGCTTGTGGGCGATCAGATATCCTCCCCAGCTCCACCCTCCCGTCCACATATGGTCACTTTTGGCAAAATACAAAACAACAAAACAATGATGGCAGACTCGAGGCTTCAAGATGTTAGTCCACAAACCAGTGGTTGGTGTCGAAGTGGGTTTGTATCGTGTAGAGAAAATAAACACAGTGAATATTGGACTTTTCATCGGGTGAGTTCACAACTTGTTTCCGCTGCCCCCCAAGTGTACGAATAAAGTCAGTTTTTGTAGGTTTAATCATGTCCTAGTTTCCGTGAGGAGACTTGAAAGAAAGCAATAGTTTTAAAACATTTATTTGTTCCTTCAGTGGTTTGGCAGCACCTTTTGTTTCTGTTTACTGGCAGCTGGGCAGGATTCATGTTTCAGTGGTGTGAAGGGAGAGTCTGTCAGCTCATATCTGTCCCAGTTTTCATTTGAAGGAATATGTTATGTTTAGTGTTTCAAATACTCACTGATATATGCTTGGAAGGGACGTGGAGTCAAAGACTGAACCAGTTTCACCGTTTCAAAATGTCTACAGAAACGTTCTCGATGTCTAATCCGCATCTGGATAGTTTCACCAAAATCTGAATTAAAAACACAGCTACTGTTTGTTGCTGCTGTTTACTAATGTAAACCAAAAAATGAAAAGTATTTTTACACTTGCAACCACAACAATGATTATTATTGGTCTGAGAAACATTAAATGTCAGAATGCAGCATTTCATCGCTTTAACTCGGCTGCTAGTGAGATTATTGTTCACCTGATCCTGTTTAAATCAATCTAAAGTCAAACTTGTGTTCCTTCTGTTTGCAACAGGAAGCTAAGGCCAGGTGATGACATCATTATACTACCTGATGTAGGTTGTGAAATGCGGAGCTGGTGAGTGGCGGGTGGAGAGCAGAGGAAGCATGTTGACAGCCGCCTGAGAGAGATTTAGATCGTGTGTTTTGTAGTTTTGGTTAAAGGTTGTTTTTTTGTAGATGTGAACATATTAAGTATTTCAAGATGCGCCAATAAATAATCTCTAAAATACAAATGTAGGTGCTGGGGGAAGAAAACTTGCCTTATAAATATGAACATACGTGATTCAGATAAGTTGTTGAGTGATTAGAAACATGTTGTTGATGATTCTATGTTTTGCATTGAACACACATTTTCCCAGAAGTGGATGTTTTGATGAGATGGTGATGAGATGCATGAAGCGTCCTCGTCTTCCTGTTCACTTTAATCTCTTTGTTTTCCTCCCACCTCCATCTTTCGCAGTATCTAACCTCCTCATTCATAACGCTCTGTTGTTCCCTCCCCGTCCATCCAGCTGCTTCACTCCCCCTCTCCTCATCTGCACCTCCATTGTTTGTTGTTGTTTGTCCGCCAGCTCCACTCGATTCCTCCGTCTTTGTTTCCGTCCTTGACTCAGTTACACAGGCAATGAAATTAGTTTCCGAAATCCAATCTGGCCGTTCGGATTAATCACGCTGGATTTGTGCATTCAAGCATAGTTTATCTCAAGTGGTCACAGCTTTAACAATGTGTTTTTGTTTTTGTTTAGTACGAAGTAAAACCAGAGCTGTCTGTGGGATGAGATGTGTTGAGCTGTGCCTCTCTAAAGGATGGTTTGAAAAATGATTTGAGACCAGGAGCCTCTAAATACATTTCATCTGAACTGGATCTTATCATAAAGCTTCTTGGATAGAATTGAAAACAGCACAGAGAAGGCTTTACTTCCTGAAGAAGGCAAACTTCTGGAGCCAAAACCTTCAGAGAAGAGCAATAGAAAGCATCATGACAGCAAACCAGCGTGGTCTGTACACGGCACACAACCAGTCTGTTCACCTGCTGCCATCTGACAGTAGATACAGCAGTATCTGCAGGTGCAGCATCAGACTGCACAGCAGCTTTACTCCTGAGACTCTGTTGTGTGTTTTGTGATTGTGACATAAAAGCACTCAAACCTAGTTTTGTTTTTTATACTTTGTACCCTGTACCACTCCACTACAGATTATTACTGTACAGTTTTAACATTATAATTAATATAAACACTTTCTGTTCTTGAAATAACAACATTTTGAGGGTGCTGGTGGTATCTGCTCTCTTTTAGGTGCAGTATCAGTATATCCAAATGACACAAACTATTCCAGAAAGTTCTCTCCTCACGTTCCTGTTTCATCTAAATCCAAATCCTTCCTGAAAGAATCATCTGTGGTATTATTTTGAGTTGCATCACTGTGTTTCTCCCTGCAGCTCAGAGCGGATGAAAGGCAGCTGCAGCCTCCTGAGGGAGAACCTGTCCATTAACTGACTGAGGAAACTTTAACTTTAACTGATCATCCTAACGAATCCACCAAACGGGCTTTTCTGTTGCGTCAATATGTTGTTCAAATGTATTCATAAGCACTCGGTGCAGCACGCTTGAAGTCTTGGAGCTCATCCACAAACTGCTTTTACCAACAATTTCCTCTTTCAGCTCTCAAAGTCTCGGCGTTCACATAAATTCTCCGTCAGGGAAAACTGGGACGTGATTTCTTTGATAATCTGGGTCATATGAATTTTAAATTCGCTTGCCGTTTTATTTGTCTCCTCAATTCAGGCAGGAATGGGCGTCTGCCATCATCGAACAATATGAGAAAATGCTCCTTGGGACAAAGTCAAATTATTGACTCTATTGTGGTAAATTTGGATTGGGGAAGCTGTGAAATAAATTGAAAAAAAAAGCCTCCTGCTCCTGATTCCCAAGTGATTATGGAGGAAGAGAATGAGTCATTTTTTCTCTTTCTTCGGCTGCCAGTTTCTCTTTAAAATCAAATGAATATGGCAGGAAAAAAAGAAAAGGAGGAAGCAACAACAAGGGATGAAGACGAACTGAAAGAGTCCAAACGTGGAAAGAAAGTAAAATAATGATACCAGCCGACAGACAAAAGCCGTCAGAAATGGCAGCACTATCACAGAGAGTCCTCGTCATTGTGTTTGCTATTAGATATCCTCTCTGTTTGTGAGCGTCTCTTCTTTCTTTTTATCTTGCTTCTTTAGACTCAAGACTCTCCACACATCAGACACAAACACCAAACACTGAAGCTCTAACCTTCGTCAACTCACGTCTGTCTAATAAGCTAGAAGCCAGCTGGATTTGATTTGCTCTGATCAGACATCAGTGGGAGGCAGAACGACAAAGAAGTGGAGCTACAAAGTTTTTTCTGAATCAGGTTTTCCGCTGAACATGACGAGCAAAACCAACACAGGACTCTCGTTCAGCAGACGTCTGCGTCTCATGAAGAAGCTTCGGGTTACGAGATAAATGATGCACGAATATTACAACGCTGATTTTTAAAGGACAACCAGTGTTGCATAGCCCATTACTGATGTTCATACATTTTACTGCCGGCTGACTTTATACCCTCCTAGAAAGTCATTCATTACAGCGTTATGAAAATGGATCGACTGGCAGTTTTCCAAAAGTTCCCAAATCACACACGAACATGTTCTCTGACTTGTTATTTAGACATATAGATGTTGATTGCTGACTTTTATAACCTACCTACACTTTATTCTTCATTTAAGCACCTTGAAAACAGGCCAACCCACATTATAAAGAGATACGTTATTTGTTTTAATGAGATATGTTGTCCCCTCTCACTGTTTGTAATCTTAAAGGAGATATTCTGCTCAATTACAGGATCCTAATTTTACTCTGGGTTACTACTCGGACAGGTTCATCTGAAACGCTCTGTTTTGGTTCCTGTCTCTTTAAGGCCCCTCCTCCTGAACACCCAGCCTGCTCTGATTGGTCAGCTCACACACGCCTGAGCCAGCAGTGCCAACAACAACAGAGCAGCTCTGCTAAATCAATTCTTACGTGTCAAACAAGCCACTAAGCAGAAATTATGCAAATGTGTGACATGGTGATGTAGCGTGATGTCACAAAGTCACAGAGTTAAAGGCGGGACTACTGGCAAGGCGTTCAGGAGCAGTGTTTTCTGTGGGAGAGAGGAGCTTCTGTTGATGCGGACTTTGACCTTTTTAATTTCAAGATCTTTTACATACACAAGAAACTATAAAATACTGGAAGACACCTTTAACAGATAGGACCTCAAGGTGCAGCCGGGGGGCGTTTGGTTTTATTTACATTCCCATGAAACTGGAACGACATCTGCTCATCAGGAAACTCACCATAAATCAGCCGGGTACCGTCACTGGCCTCTGTCGTACACCAGCTTGCACATGGCCCCGCGATCTGGAGGTGTTCACTGGGAGGCTGCCAGCTAGTTAGCTAGTCAGGCAGAACAGGACAACAGAAGGAAAAACAGAATATATAAATATGAGGTGCCAGTGAATGAAGGCATACAGCTGTGTTTTGGTTCAGTAATTCGGGCACCCAGAAACACTCATTCTGGTGCCGTTCTTCGCTTCATACATTCAGGGCAGCGTCATAAAGATTGAGAAATTATTGGGTGGAAAATTAGTAAACACCTCGAGTTCAAAATGAGTCCTTTCTGTCATTTTTTCATCATTTCTGGGGAGCTACGAACCGTAAAATACCATTAAAATACCTTCAGTATAATAGCTTTTTTTGGCTTTGCTGTGCCTGATGATGTTGTAGAGGATGTATGGAGCCAGAGACGTGATGAAAACGCTGGACTATATTTAAACTTTAATCCTCCCTGCCTGCATATGCACCTTATAATCAATTACCAAGTGAACTGAAACGATTTCCAGGAAAAACTTCTGCTTAGAAAATCGGTCAGCAGTCATGGAGTTAATGGATAATGCTGAACCGGTCTGGTCCTTCAGTTTCTGTGGAGGTCCCATATGTTAACACGAGAAGTTATGTAATTATGTTACGTAAATGCATTTGGCTTTTAGCTGACTGACAAAAACTGAAGCACCATCGAACTGGAACACACAGTACATCTGTAAAACAACCACAGAAGTGAAGTGAGCGGGTGTGAAGTCACATATTCTTTCATTTGTATTTAAAATAGAGACATAACAACGTGCATGTCGTCTGCTTGATTCTACCTGCGCACGTGGATTAAATATATCAAACACTCACAGTCACGAGAAGAGGAAGGTGAGACAGGACGTCAAATCATGAAACCACTCGTCACTCACTCAGACGAGATGTGGAAACTGATTGAAAAATTCACAAACAGTAAAAAAGTCGTGTTCAAATTAATGGCCTGTCACTCGACTGACAGAAATGCGACTGACATGAGTGAAAGCCCCTAAACTTTACTGGAGAATAATCCACAAAGTTTTAGAAAGTATGAAAACTGTTCAGTCTCACAGTCTGGAGTCATTTTCATATTAATAAAAAAAATATAATAATATAAAATATTCCTCAATGTGCAAAAAAGCAGGAGGCTTCCTGTTAGCTCAGTCGGTCACAGCGTGAATATATATTCGTATTTCTAGTTACCTTCATTTTAAAGTACAGTATTACTGTCTGCATAGAGTAATGTATTACTTATAACACTACATTTTAGTTACTTTCAAGAATTAAATGGTTTGGATTGTTGTTTAAATGAAGGAATGGTCTTGGATGCAGGGATGAGCAGACAGACGGAGGATCACAGTCTGATTTACAACAATAAAGTGATTAAACATTAATGCAACAACGACAGAGAGAAAGAAACATAATATAGTGAGTACTCTCACTTTTGATTCTTTATTTATAGTCTATTTTAACTTGAAAGCCTTTAACTTGTTCAGATTTCACACTCTGCTGTCAGAGTTCTTCTTCAGTCACCATCTTGAACTCGACATGAATGTTAACTGACGTGTTGTGCTGCAGCTGGTAAGAAGAAGTAAATGTTCTGGAGGTGTTCGTTGGACGCTCCGGTTCTACAGGTGAAGCACTCGGCTGTATAAAAATCGACTGTCAGGTTGAACCAAGTCAAAGGTTTTCCTGTTAACTGAATGTGTAGAAACATGTCAAGTCTTTTCCTGAATGATCCAACGACCGACAAACTGAGAGCCGGAGCCTTTTCATTCCCGGTGTCCCGCAGGTGATACTCGACTCTGAATGCAGGACGCTCTGAGCTGTCGAGCTCCGCGGGATCTAATAATGACTCCTGTGACCGCCGAGTTTAACTGTCGGAGGAAATCACACAAACGTCAGAGGCGGCAGCGGAGTATTCATCTGAGGCATGAAATGAAATTGAGGTTCCTGCCTCAGACGGATGACTTGTGCTCTTAACACGAGAGAGGTCAAACAGTTTGTCGCTTCTCAAAATGTTTTTCTTTGACTCGTTTTCTTTAAACCAAAATTATTACAGGTTCAAACTCACCCAGCGCTGATGTCATGGATGTAAGAGGCGCACCGATTCAATTTGAATAGATGCGATCAGAATCATCATCAGCGTGAAGATAACTTCAAACTGTTCTGTTCCCGTAAAAAGGGGATTAGAAATGAATTAGTCCTCATCATGATGTAACGTTATGAATGATTGTTGAACCCATGATTGTCTTCTTCTGTCCTCCTGATGAAATATTATTTTTATTTCCCTTTCACTTCTGATTTGTTCTCTCCTCACACACATTTTTAGATTCAGTGTGACAAATATATTATTATTACAAGCTCCAGAAAACATGCAATCTGAAAAATAACTTGTAATTTAAGCTGTTAGATGAATGTAGTGGAGTATAAAATTCAATATTTACCTCTGAGATGTTGTGGAGTAGAAGTGTAAAGTAGAAGAAAATGGATATACTCAAGTGAAGTACTTGTACCTTAATTCTACCTCTGAGCTGCTAAAAAGCACCCAGAGTTCATAGTTTCTTCTGTCCTGTCGAGGTCATCACTACAGATTTTAGTTTTCCTGCCTCGGTGCACCACGTTGTTTGCTACGGTGACGTTACTGTGAGCATGAAAGTCGCCTCTCTCATCATAAAATCAGAGTGTGTGCACATCGTGAAGCGATGCTGTGTGGGCGCATCTCGCTATCTGAATGATGCAGCCTGTAAATAGCAGGAAAGACTCTGCTGACTTTAGACCAGGTTTGTGTTGGTGTTTCTGCCTCTTAAAGACAGCAGTGTGCCGACACTCAACAGGCCCGGGGCTGCACAACGAAGACAACTGGGTCAGTCTGAAGTGAAAACTGCTTCACAACTTTGATCTCAGTCACAGAGGTTGTGAAGGCTTCATGGATCAGACCTACTGCTTCATTACAGTTGATGAGAGCTTAGTTTCACACGTGTTCAGACCCAGGAGGAACGTGTTTCAGCTCTTCAGCACAGACTCGTTAGATATCAGAGGAGCAGAAGTTAATGGTCTCTGTACGGGGGGCTGATGACGGCTGCAGGGATCTGACCAGACGCTCGAAAACACCGAACAACCAGACGAAATCTGCTGAGAGCTGCAACAAGCTCTGCAGTTTGGTTCGGATTCTCGGTGGCGACGGATGCGAGACGGAGGATTTGAGGGCAAAACCCAACAAACAACATGCGCATGAACTGTTTGTAGTGACAGTAGATTCATCTGCTCCGTGTCGGTTCCAGACGTATAATAAACTGCAAATGCAGCAGAAGAAAAGTTAGAAAAAGTTTTTTAGTCAGACAGAATTTAGAAACACTTTCAAACTGCAAGAGAGAAAAAAAAACATCTCACCCAGCAGAACTTTTTATTTATTTATCTATCTAACCTTTATATCACCAAATGTTCCCGTCAAGAGTCAAAATGTTTTTTTTACAAAAGGTCCAGACAGCACACGAAGTTTCACAGAGAGCAACTTTAAACAAACAAATGAATAAAGGGCTTCATGAGCATCGTCACACCTTCACTAATTATTCTCACACATTAGATCCTGTGACGCTGCTGCAAATGTTCCAGAATAATTATTCTGGATCTGGATCTGAGTCACAGTCTGATCGACCTCTAACAAAACCCTCGAACATCGCTATCTCAGTAATGAGGGCGAGGTGCAGAGCATGCCGAGGTGTTTCTGCTTCTGTCAGTCTGAATTTGCAGCAGATTTGCGTCCAGCCTGTTTATCTCTGGTTGTGTGTTTTTCGGCGCCGGAGAGGAGGGACGCACAAATATCAAATCCCAAGAAACAGAAACAGAGACAAGCAGCTCGAGAACACGCGAGGAAAATGTTTTTACTCATTTCCTGCAAGAATTAAAATGCTGCATGTTTGTTTGCTGTGAGGACGTTCATGTTCGACCCAGGCAACAGAACAAACGTTGGCAATGTTCGTCTCTGCAAACTCAGCTCAGGGTGCAGATCCAGACCTCCTGGAGGAATAAACACCCGGAGTCACATCAGATTCTGACGGGAGGAGAGCTCAGAGATCACTTTTTAACTTTCTGGTATTAAAAAGTGGATTTATCGTCCCTCCTGTTGATCAGCCGGACTGCAGCAGTGATCCGGAGGTGTTTCTGTTCTGTAATGTCGACTCCTGACTGGAGCTGGAGGGGAAATCGACTTTACTTCACAAGCGTAAGGTTATAGTGAGGAGAGGGGAAGAAGAAGAAGAAGAAGAGAGCAGCAGCCTTGACACAGTTTCAGACACAGAGTCTTGAGGATTGGAGGAGACGAGCAGAGAAGACAGAAGGTCAGAAACAGGTTTTCCCATAAAATGAGAAGCGACGAAGCAGCCGTGCCGCAGTCGGAGCCCCGGGGGAACTCAGAGGACTCGCGGGTTTAGTTGCAGACAGATTTCAACCAACTGCCGCGAGCCGTCCCTGCAGCCCTGACAGTTTTCTGTGCAGCCTCTCCAGGTCCCGGCTGCATATCATGACTGCTGATGTGTGTTTGTGTGGTTGCCAACTTCTGCTGGTACAGAACAGCCGCAGACGAACCGCTGCAGGAGGGTTTTGTTGAAGTGGGGTTTGTTTTCGTAGCAAAGTTGTGTTTGGCTGTGAGATGGACGATCACGAGCGTCTCTGCAGCTGCAAACGTCTCTGAAACGGTCCGTCATGCAAGTGCAACATACGAAAAGCAGGTTGTTTAACACAGACAGACGAACAAAAACTAAATAATTACACAGCTGTATGTCGGTACTGTGACCGTGCACGAGGATCAGAAAGCAGTGGCACATCCTGTCCTTTAACTCTGCAGCTGCGCTCGTTCTGCAGCACAGCTTTGTAAAACAAAGCGTTTGTTGAATGTTTCTCGGGACTTATTGTACGTCTCTCTCTCTCTCCCTGCTCTCAAATATTTGCTTCTTCTCCGTCTATTGTGCATAAATCACAAAAGTGTTCCATCTGCATATAAAACAGCAATTAATATTCTCTGTGGCCTCTTGCTCCTCAGCGCCGAGGTTCACATGGCTCTCTCTCCGGCAAACATTTTCCCTCGTCTTCTGTTTGTTTCCACCAGAGACGCTGGAGGACGGAGGGCGAGCCGGTCTTTGTGAAGCCGACTGACTGCTGGGAGTTCATGTTCTCTCTGCCTTCGCTCTGCGGAGCACCACGACTACTTTCTTCCACACTTTGGTCTATTTGCGCTCAAAGCTGCACGCTTTTGTCTTTCTGCGAGCTCCGACCACTTCTGCACTCCAGTGAGAAAACAAGCATCCAGTGACGAGACTTGAGGAGGAGAAGAAGAGTTAAATGTTGATCACAGATCAAGTTTCATTGCTGTATGAAATAAAGACGGAGCTTCTGGATCCAAACAGTGAAGCCGACGCAGAAGTGCCTTCTTTCTGGTTTCAAACAGAAGTCTGATTACATGTAAGCTTATGAGAAACCGACCGTACTTCTTAGTAAGCAGCTTCCTGATGTGTTCAGTCTCTAGTTTAAAGTCTTCTTCAACATAGCATAACATGATGTTTAATTTGTAAATTACTGACCTGTTAACAGTAACATGTTACAGTAAACTGTTTTTAGGTTCTCAGTCAGATCACATCAGCTCCATCCTTCTGTCAACATTCAGTCACTTCTGTCTCTAAAGAACGAAGACGGCGATGACTGTAGTGAACCTAAGGCTTCAAAGTGGAAGTCCACAAAAATAGGTGAAGCTGTGACTCCCAAAACAAACACTGCAGTGAAACAGCTCGAGGTGGAACGGACCTTTCCTCGACTTCAGTAACATAACATATGTGACGTAACTTCAATTCATTACTAAGTTAAAATAACTTTCACCTTCACACTGGACACAGACAGCGGCCACTTCTCCTGACTTCCTCCTTTGATGCCGTAATAAGGACTACGGCCACTAGAGGTCGCCGTGTAACAAGAAACGTAAATAAAGGTTTGAATAAGCTGCTTTCACAGTCGACGATTGGGTTGTTTTCCTGATGAGGACGGGCTGATGTCTTTTGAAGCAGTGGTTGAGTGAGAGACTAAATTTAAAAACAGGACAAAAGCAAAATATAAAATACACAATAGAATAAAATAAGTAGAGCTCACCTGAAGAGGGAGTTTAACTAAAGTTCAGACTGACTTCGGCATCATCTAAAACTCTGAGTGTGGAGGATGAACCTCTTCAGATTTCAGTGAAGACTTGACATTTTCTCTGAACTCTCTGGTAATTTTCTTCCACTAGTTTCGCCGGTGAAGGATCGACAACGATCAATTTCACGTTCTGGTGTTTAATGAGAACTGAAGCCTCGTCCTGAGTCGCTCAGTGTTTTTATTGATTCTGGTTCAGTTCATATTTTATCGCGGCACAACTCACTCGATAAACGTGGCACATCGCACATGAATCTTTCAGTTTAAACAAGTGAGATTGATATTTGATGTGAGAAGCGCTTCGTTAAACAGAACCATACAACCGGTGCATGTGTAAATCTGCCGCCTTTATGTCTGTCTCGCTGCTCAATATGTTGCATGAGCAGAACATTAACATATTCTCGCTCTGGCGTGCAGCAGCTCGCTGACGCCCACACAGTCGGTGGCAGGCGGCGCTGAAATGTGTTGCGTCCAGGACCTCGTGTCATCGTTCCACCTGGCAGGAGAGGAACCATTGTGTTCCTCCAAAGCCGTGAGCCAGATTTTTAAAAATATCCTCTTGAATGCTTTCAAACCGGAGCTCAACAATGACAGTTTCAAGGTCAGGAAGCATCACACGGAGGCTTTGCTTTCTGCCTCTCTGTGTAAAGCGGATCTTCACACCGTCGGTGCTCAGAGCTGAAAACGTTTTGACTTCAGGCTCACAGACGTGAAAGCAGGAAACGAGCCTGAACATCTTTTCAATACGATGAAAACCATCTGCAGTCTCCCTGTCAGAGCTATTCTATGTTGATCTGGCTTTTATAAAAATGATTATTAGTTACAGACAGCTGGAAGTTAAAGGACACTTCTTTGACATTAAAACTTGGATTGATTCGGTTTGAAAACTGCTTTAATATCATTTCACTCTCAGGAGATCAGACGGCAACAAAAACAAGAGTCAGAGATGCACGGTCCATTTCTTTTTGGTTTGAAAACCACAAACCAAGTTTGAATAGCCTACAGGAGAACTCGCATTGTTACTTGGACTGCGGTCCGGACCAAAGGAAAGCAGGTTGGCTTCTATGTAGACACGAGACCTTTCTGATAAATCACTGAGAAAATGCAACAAGTTTCACAGAACATTGTGTTTACACGCAGCTAATCCAGTTCGTGCAATCGTTTAATGATAATCCGGCAGAGAGTACTGAACCGTTGTGTCTCATATGTTGTGAAACTACGTTGATCAAAAGCAGGAATGTTAAGCGGCACAACGAAACCGAAGACGGATCGTTTGAGGAAATATCTCCACTGAAGTCTGAGCTGAGAGGTGAGAGGTGTTGGAAGGCTATTAGATGCAATTTAGACATAATGAGGTTTCGGACCTTTGCTGGAGGAAATTTAAGTAATTGGGCCGCTTTGAATTTTAATCGGTGATAAAAGTGCAAGCTCTCCTCAGAGAACACCGCAAGAAACTGGGTCGATTACTCAGAGGCTGCAAGAGTTCACACGAAGGACGTTAGTGGTCAAAGCGAACCGAAGCTCACGTCGTATTAATGTAACTCAAAGACTATTAAAGTTAAAGGTAGAATCAGTAGGATTTGTCCCAGCTGTGCCTGAACGCACCACAAAGACAGCTGATTGTTGAGTCTCATTCCCCACCTCTCTCAGTCAGTCAGTCTCTCCACACCTGCAACAGGTGATCTGACTCCTTGTCCTCCTTCTGATTTGCTGCGTCTCAATTCATGGTCTGCATCCTTCGGGGGAGAATTTTAAGTCCAATTACGTCACAACGCTGACCGAAGGCTCCTCCAGATGCTCCTTCTTTTACCTCTTACCGCTACGATCCTTCGTGGCCTCACATATCCCAAGATTCTTTGAAAAAAAAAAAGAAGAAAGAAAGAGAGAAAATGTCGACATCGCGTGGCGTAGATCGTCACTTTCGCGGTCCTGGGCGGCAGAAATCGTGACGTAAGCGTAAAACATCTGGTGACACAACCAGGAAAGCGAGACCGTCACATTTAACAGCGGCTGACACGGTTAAGTCCTTCGAAGGATGCAGACCCTGAATTGAGACACGGATTATACGTTCTACAATGACACACCCGTATTGCAATGAATTGTGGGAAGTCTGTGGTCCACTTAAGAGCCCTCAAGACTCACAGACTTCCCGTGAACACGCCTGGAAAGTCCGCGAGCCTGCAGCCTCAGGTCCCCTTGATAACAAACAGGAAGTGATGTCACAACTTTTCCATAATCTGAAATGTCATGTTTTGACCCTGCGAGCCACCGTACTGACGTGTAACCTTGAAAGAGGAAAATATCTCAGTGTTCTGTGAAACTGGATCTGAACAGGCGGTGAAGATCAACTCCAAGATGTAATAAAGCAGAATCATTCTGTAACTCCGTCTCAGACCAGTTTAAACTCTTAATTCATGGAATCGTAGAGACGTCTGAACGTGTCGGTGTCAGGTCGTCCTGCTGACTTCCTCTCGTCACTCACATCGTTTCCTTTTCTTTCAACAGCACGACATCCACGACTGACTTCACAGGTTCCTTGCTTTATTTTGTTGCAAATAACTGAGTTCATTATTTAGTCTAATTTGTGACGAGAAGTTCAATAACTCTCTGACCTCTACACCGACAGGCGTTTGTGCTCGTTCTTTATTAAAAGTTAATCTGAAGTTAAAATAAAGCCTCTGCAGTCACACGAGCGTGGAAGAACTGTTTTAAGGCACGAATCAGGAGAAATACGCAGGAATTGTGACCCGGGAGGAGACCAGGAGAGGAAATTGCGAGGGTTGGTGTCTTTATTTAAATGTGTTTCACTCCTGCCTGTGATCTTTCTTTATCTTATTAACTTGTGGTGATTAAAAATCATGATTAAAAGGAGGAGGGGGCGTTCAGAGGAGCCCATTTGCAGATGAACCTAGAAAATCTGCTCTTTTAAATAACGTAGCGTCTGCGTTTATGTTAATGAGACGTCGGGACAATTTGCAGATGAAACTTGCTCATTTCAGCCGTTTCCAGCCGTGTTGGAGGCGAAAGAAGCAGGTGAGCCAAAGAAACACGAGCTCGAAAGGAGGATTTGAAGACAGAATTCATCACAGCGGTGCAACAAGGCCGCCGCACTTCGAAGGACCTTTCAAATTCTTCCTGTGCCGGATGCTTCACGGTCGACCGTATACCAAGATTCATTGTCAGCAGCAGCAGCAGCAGCTGAGTAACACTTTTACTTTTATCTTGTATTTTTCTGTCTATTTGTTTTTTTTATTTGCTTTGTGTGACTGTGAAGCACTTTGTGACTGGTGTCTGTGAAAGGTGCTATATAAATAAACTTTACTCGCTTACAACACAAAAAAATGCTTTTTAAATATCACGAGTTGCTGTGTTGTGTTGTGTTAATGATACGAGTCAGCGGCGGTGCAGGTCAGAGGAGGAGGACGATGCTGTGGAAGCACATTTCTGCAATTTCTGAAATTATGTCACAATAATAGGTTGATTTTGACTTACAACTGAAATATTCTTTCTTTTCTTTAACCGGTGGAAAACACTTCCATATCTCTCTCCCTCTTCCTCCTTTGTTTATAATTTATCTGTTTTAATCTTTGCCTCTGACGTCAGTTTCGAAAAAAAATCCCCCGTCGACTCGACCGTCTCATTTAGAGGATGTGGCTCCTGAACCAGACGCAGCTTCGAACGTTAGAATACGAGACTGAACACAAAGAAATGAAAAGTTTCAACGTATCTGTCGTTAGCTTGCCGTCTGGCATCCTCGTTAGCTGCTCTTCAGTTTGCACTCACACAAATTTATTCCCTATTAAACTGCTGTTAGAGAAAACACTCTACGTGGGCTCTCGTTCGGTGTCTCTGGCCTCTTTTGTTCCCAACGCAATTATCCTCTTTATTATTTCGGTGGAGGTGCTTAATTACACAACATTAAAGTTGCTGTTAAACTCTTGCGTTGCGTGGCAACAGATATGATGTAACAGCGCTCGTGGCCTTGGACTCGTCGCTCCTCCTGCCACCGCCGACTGGTTTGTGATCTATAAGATAAAAGCACCTCTCGTGATTATCTTCCTCGCTCATGTCAGATTTTTTTTGCATGAATCGGTAACGATTGATGTGCCCTGGGGAGGGTTCAGCGCTCTGTCCAGTCAGTGTTTCCTAGAGACAATAAAGACGTTGAATGACTCGGCCCACAGAGGACGGTCCAGTCATTCCATCCTGGGCTTCGGAGGATAATCATCTATTGTTGTTTGAGCCTGAGGTTGATTATATTTATTCAGCGGCTCGGCTGTAGTTCCCTCTCTCCTCTCTTGCCTTTCTTTCTCTTTTGTCCTCTCTCTCTCTCTGTACAGCAGCTCGGCCCATCTGCTAGCTGCACATGAATTTTTAATGTCTTCGCCCCTGAGCTGTGCCGTGTCAACACAACATCGCTGCGGTGTGTGAAAAACTGGAAAAAACTTCCATTCAGCTTCTCGTTCTTCACATCTACGGGAAGTTAAAGTTAAACTTTTAAGTGCTGCTGGTGTTTAATTACTCTGAGGCGCAGGGATCCTGTCAGAAATCAGTGTATATTTTTCTGAAAGCAGTCGTTTTCTCTCAGATTATTAATCAGCTCTCGTGTGGATGTGTGCAGAGGGAGCGTGTTTGCTTGTCTCATGCAGAGACGTCTCGGAGCTCTGCGGGGACGAAGTTCGCAGCCCTGCGGCCATTTTTCCTCTCATTAACACACAAGTTCAGGACAAACCTGAGCTGTAGAGTTGAACTGTGATTGCATCGAGCAGGCAGAGATGGAAACACCTGCTGTCCCGGCGTCATCGTCATCTTCCTCTGGCTTATTTGGAATAGAAAGTGATTATTTAATAAATCAGCGATTAATAATAAATCAATACTCCGGCTGTATGACAAGCCCTTTAATGTCGGTTTGACAGCACAGTGGAAAACAGGATTAAAACTGTGTGTGTGTGTGTGTGTGTGTGTGTGTGTGTGTGTGTGAGCAGAGAGCAGTGACACACAAACACACACTCATACGTTGGCATCTTATGTTCGTTTGTGAGTTTCGAACAAAATCTTCTTGAAGGCCCTCCTGAAGTCTCGGTTGAAGATGGTGTATATGATGGGGTTCAGGCAGCTGTTGCAGTATCCGATCCAGAAGAACAGGTTGAAGAGAGAGTCGGGGATCGTGCAGCTCTCTCTGCAGACGGCGTGGAGGCTGTAAGTGAAGAAGAACGGGAACCAGCTGAGGACAAAAACCCCCATGACCACGGCCAGGACGAACGTGAAGCGCTTCTCCCTCATTTGTGCCACTTTGTTTTTGGACAGAGACATGTGCCTGCTGCGGAGCGGCACCGGAGACGGGAGGAGTAAGTGGTGGGAGCACTGGTCGGATGACGCCCAGGATATGGAGGCGCAGGAAGGAGGAGGAGGCTTCAACCTGTTTCCCTCCCCGTCCTTGCCCTCCTCTGTTTTCACACCTCCAACGGCTCTCCTGGAGAAGCGAAGAGCCGCGGAAAACGAGGAGGTCGTTTTCACGTCCGGTTCGCAGCTCTTCTCCTCCAGGTCAATATCGTCCAGCTCTCCCCTCCTGATGCCACTGCTGTTGCTGTCATTGTTGGAGGAACCGTGTCGGATCGCAGGCCGCGGGCTGTCCAGCTCGTACCGGGATTCACAGCAGCCGCCTCCCTTTCTTTCGCAAGTCCTGGCGGCTCCCACGAAGCAGGTCTCGGACTGCGACGGCTGCCGCTCCATCACGTTCTTCGCCACGAACACGGTGGAGGCTCGCTGCTTGGCAACGCGGTAGATCTTACAGTAAACGAGTATCATGATGACTCCCGGGGCGAAGAAGGACACGAGGCAGGAGGACAGGATGTACCACGTCTGGTTGTTGATGAGACACTTCTGCCGCCGGGTGTCGCTCTCCTCCTCCGTCCCCAACTCCTCCTCCTTCTGCTTCATGAGGAGCGGCGGGGAGGAGATGACGATAGAAATGAGCCACACGATGCTGATCATCACTTTAATCCGTTTGGGCGTCCGTTTGCGGTTGTAGCTGACGGCTTTGGTGACGGACCAGTAGCGGTCGAGGCTGATGGCGCAGAGGTGGACGATGGAGGAAGTGCAAAAGAGGACGTCCAGAGCCAGGTAGAAGGAGCACCAGGTGGAACCAAAGTACCAGTATCCCATCACCTGGAGAGAGGAAACCGATTGAGATATGTTAATGATTCATTAAGCACCAGTAATGACCTGCAGAGGGAAAGAAAAGGTGTTATATTCTCCGGTCAGGGAGGCTTCGAGCCAGGAGCCTAAAGGACTATTTCACCCTAAAATAGAAACTCCTTCAATACCTCATTACAGCCGAGTTGGCTGAAAATAGATTTAGTTTGTTGCAGAACTTCTCAGCGAGTTCGCCCACTGTGGTTTCACATCGACGCTCTCGTGAATGATCTGAGCCGACAACCTTTTCACGGCTGTAAGATACTAAAATATCCGTCATGTTCCTCCACAGTGAGCTCTGCTGGAGAAACGTCCGAGAGAGAGTCCAACATTTTCCTCTTCATCACCTGAATGTTCCTCGCTGGCAGGTGATGAAGGCGTAAATATTGGACTCTGAGCTGCAGAGCAGTTGCTTGGCTACAAAACAACAGATATTCTGCTGCAGTGGCTTTTCTGGCGAGCTTCAGCCTCAGTTTATATGAAATGAGGAGCAGCTGAAGATCAGAGGAAGGCTGAGCAGAACAACTGGAGTCTTTTGTGCCCTTAAAAGCTCATTTAAGCTCAACTTTAGCTAAAAACACAGATACAGATGGAGCCCTCTGTCTGTCCTCTGCTGTCATTTTGTTTGTGTTTCTGCACATTTTCTGAAATCTTACAGATGCAGACCACCGGAGCAGTTCCTCCAGTGGCCACGGGAGGGCAGCGGAAGAGAAGACGAAGCTTTAAAAATGGCTGAACTTTTTGAGGAGAGCTTATTTAAAACATCTGTGTGATGTAACTTCGCCCGGGCTCAGAGACAAACAAGCTAAAGAACAGCTGGGAGGAGACTGGAGGGTGGTGAAGGAAAAGTGGAGGTCTGAGCGAGACTGTTTGGACTGAACGGCGCCATCTAGTGGTTCTATTTTTTAACCAACATGCAAGATGCACGGAAGTATGTGAGCCATGATGGTTTGAAAGCTATTTTCGTACTTAAAGAGAGCAGGAGTGAGCCTTAAGAACTCCAAGAACAGGACTTTTGGTTTAAGTTTTAAAGATTTACAGTTTGTGTCTGTGAAGTTGCACTAAATTGCATTTGCATGTTTACAAACTCGGTTTCTGTGGCGCCAGTTACTGACGTGTTGTGGTTGGTGAACACAGCGGCATCCCTCTTCAACTCACGTATCTTTAAAGAGGCGTACTGTTGGTACCGGTCTCTCGTAGCATCGCGAATAAACAAGTTACTGAAGTCAAATTCTGTACAGACTTCACAGGAAACTTCACAAACAAGTCCAAAGAAATCACACAGGAGACGCCGGTTGGATCTGTAGGAGGTGACACGGGGTATCTGTGACCCAGAGTCCATTTTTCAGTGGCGCTGTTTAATCAGCATCTTGATCCGCCACACCTGTCAGGTGGATGGATCATCTTGGTGAAGGAGAGAGAAGAGTTCACTAATACAGATTCTGAGTTTGTACAAGCAGTGTTCATCTTTCCTCAACAACTCGAAGTTTTGTGTTTATGTTTTTGTTGAGTGAACTGCAGACGCTGTTTCTGGCAAACGGTTGGACATTTCTTGATCCTCACTGGCTGATGGATATATGTGGATACAGATGAATTTATGATAATCTAATATCGGC
This sequence comes from Spondyliosoma cantharus, assembly GCA_900302685.1. Taxonomy (NCBI): domain Eukaryota; kingdom Metazoa; phylum Chordata; class Actinopteri; order Spariformes; family Sparidae; genus Spondyliosoma; species Spondyliosoma cantharus. Next base: position 27,703 of record OMLP01028206.1, read on the forward strand.
TGTTTTTTTAATTTATCTGTAAAACTCTTATCACAAATTAAACATTGACTTTATCCAAAAAAACAATCCAAAGATGTCACAGCAGCTCAAAACTGCTTTAAAACCGCCTCAGAAAAGAGCCTGTGAACTCTTGTTTAGCAGATTAACATGCAAATATAATTGGGAGTAAACTGAAAGTTGAGCTGACAGGAGTCATAATCTATGTTAAGTTTTGACTTGATGATGGCGCTTAAAATATAAAAGTCAGAGGATCACCAGGGCCGTTTGGATTCGTCCTGAAGGGAACATGAATTTTACTCAAAACCACGAATGTCCACTTCATGGTTGTGCTTTTGGAAAAGTCAATGGATCCCCACAATCAGTTGCCCTGACTCATCCTGCTGGGACTGTTAATGTCGGGACCAAATTCATATGGAAGTCCATGTCAGAGCTCAGTCGGTACAGACAGATACAGGACTGGTAATGTATTGATGTCCTGGGACTGTGACTGCAGTCTGCTGACCTGAACAACGATCTGAAATTCTTTGTTTTCTCTCATCTTTTTCTTCAGTTCATTGGAGCAGTTCATAATGACTCCCCTCATTTAGATAAACTTGTAAAACCAACAGTCCATCACCTGTAAATCAGGGGAAACAGAGACGGGGATCACAGTCAGTTCAAGTAAGAAGGATGATAAGTAAACCAGACAGAAGAACCGGGATGACCCAAAGTACCAGACTGGCTGTGTTCTGAACAGGAAAGCTATTAAAAAAAAGTTACCCTGTTGAGAGGAAGAACAACCCCAATGAACCCAAAGCATCAGCCCATCCGACAAGAAACAATTACAGACACAACGGGTGTCTAAGAACTGATGAGAGACAGAAGAAGCTCCGGGAAGGTTTCAGGTATTACTGGCTGATGAAAAGCAGAGACGAGGGGTGCAGAGAAAACCTCAGAGAGGAAACAGCAGCTATATATCAGACGGACGCCCTCCAACTGGGACAACAGCTGATTAAATTGTCCAGAACTCTTCAGTAAACAGGTCCGCCGGGCTCTCAGGGGAGAACTCGGAGGACTCTCACTGGGAAAACCGAGGCTGTGAGTTGTTGCAGATATTGATTAAGAACACTGAAGCATGACGTCACCACCAAAAGTGATCTGAGACATCAGTTTGTTTTCTGTGATGCGTTCAAATGTTTTCTAATCCGTTCCGAACTGTCTTGAGAATCACAGGTTTTGTTTTTTTTGGTTTACTGATTTCCTCTTTTATTTTGTAGGAATATATTTTTGTGTCTTGTTGTCACTTTCTACTTCCTGCTCACTCTGGTGTTCCTGTGCTCGTCTCCGGCCTGATTTCCTCCACCCACCCCGTCTCACATCAGCCTCCTCCAGCACCGCCCTGTCCCCAGTGTCTCTCCACCTGCACCTCCTCCCCTTCGTTAGTTTAATGCTCACCTTTTGTTTTCAACCTTCCTCTGTGTGTCTTGAGTTTGGGTTTTCGGGGATTTATGGGTAATGTCCTACAAAGTTTCAAAAATGTACAAATTCCATCACCTGCTGCAGAAACTTTTGTCACTGGTGGATTTCATCAGTCCTCAACCACAGTTTTTATTCTTTACTTTAACACCAGAAGCATCAGTTCTGGTCACAGATGTCCGTTGTTCAGATAAGAACCACAGATTCAGATTGCATGTGAATACCAGCTTTGTTCAGACTGCAGGCAAATCAGATTTCTTCCTTGCATCGGATCTTTAAGACAGACTAGCACACTTTTATTTGCAAGTGATTGGATCAGATTTGTCCAAACATCACCCATCTATCTACATGGGTTAGTCACTACGTACGCTGATGACACCGCTTTCTAACATGGAAAATTGAGAAATGGAGATGGTCTACATCATCTCGCCCTGTCAAGCCGTCTACGATGTACGATCAATAATACCATAATGTAGGATAATTTGACCATTTTGTGGAGCTTATATCAGGGGTTGATTTTAGTCTAGTTTTACGTCTGTTCCTGACACGATCATTACAGCAAAATATAGATCTCAGGCCTGATCTCTTCAGCCAGTCACGTTTGGTGTCGACTATGATGAACGTGATTCGCTAGCACAGCTGTCCAGCTAGCGTTTGCTGTGTTTAATTGGAGTTGTTTTGAATGCACCTGTCCTCATGGTTATGACTTGTATCTGATCATTTTCCCCACAATACAATAATTTGAATCCACTGACATGAGAGTTTAGTCCAGCAAAGTGTCAGAGTTACACTTAAAAAATATTACGGTCCTTTTCTTTACAACAAACATAAAACTATCACTACTACTAATCTGATGTTCCGGTAGCTAACTAGCTAGCTAGCTAACGTAACATTGTTATTTACTTATTTTGACCAATTTCAATGTTGCTTTCTCCTTTTTATGACAAATGACGGCCATTAAAGTCCAGCAGTGAGGTTGCTGCAGTTGGTACCACTCCTCTAACATCAGCACAGACTGGCAGGTGGGAGCAAGGGTTGCTAACGTTAGCCCATGAAGCACCTCTTTCAATCTCCACCAGATAAATGACAATAAATAAATAAATAAATAAAACCGGGGCTGCCGCAGTAAAGGAGGACGAATCACCACGGCTGAAGACACGATATTGAAAATGTCCGGTCGCGTCCACTGACGACTACTGATGACGTTTTAGGGTTGAAGGGTTGTCCCATTTCACAGGAGGAGATTTCAACTGCTACCGTTGTAAATCTCATCTGAGGGGCAAGGAGTAAAACTTGGAAATGGGATTGAGCCTTGACGCGTCTGTAGAAATTGGATTTCAAACCACCTGCAAACGTTGACAGGTCTGTTGTTTTTGCTGTCTCAATTTCCTAAAGATCTGGATGTTCCGAGGGAGGATTTGGTCTGACAGTCTGAACAAAGCCTTATAGAAGCGTCTGAAAACACGGCGTCCTCACCTCATTCGCCAAGGAGAACGGGATGACCAGCGTCGCCACCAGAATGTCTGCAGAAGCCAGAGACACCAGGAAGAGGTTCTGAGGCGCCCTCAGGGCTCGGCTGGTGAACACCGCCACCACCACCAGCACGTTACCCACCACCGTCCCCAGGATGATGACCGTGACCACCAGCACGATGAACACCGACGCCACCTGTGAGTGAGGAGGTAGAAGAGGAGACCTCGGCGAGGAAGAGGACGTCTGGTTGACGTTCTCCAAAGAAGAGTTTGGTGGTAGCGTGGTCGGCATCGTGGACGTTGATACATCCGATAAATCCATCCTGGTTAAATCACTGACGTTATGGTCCCCATTATTCTCACTACCTCCAGCGCTTCACTGCAGACAGAGTGTCTTCAGGGCAGCCAGTGAGAAAATAACACAAAGTACAAGGATGAGAAAAAAGCCAGAGAAAGAATCTGCCAAAACATTCAAAGCTGCTTCTTTGGTTGCAGAAGAAACTATCCAATAATATCCTCGGCAGCTTCAGAATATATCTGATTTCTAAAATAACTATCTGTGTGTGTGTGTGTGTCTCAAATCCACACAGCACCACAGCTATGGTCAACATTTCATCATATTGTGCTCAGAGACACGCTGCTTCATCTCAGTTTTCATGCCGCAACACATCTGCAACTGAGAGAAGGATTTGCATGTTTTAAGTTAGGATTAATAGAAAAAAAAAAAAAAAAGTCATACCTGTTAAAATATCCAGTCGTAAGCACATCTGAGCCCAGAGGTTGACATTCCGCTTTAAACCTACGAGACTGGCCTACTTATTTCCAGTGAGATGCAAAAGAAAAATAATAATAGAAAAGCATATGGCTACGTGCTGGAGCGAGGACAGAAACCCTATTTGTAATGCATGGTACCCTCATACTGCTGCACGCCGGAAAAAAGATCAATGAGGCAGAAAAAAGGACCAGAAAAGTAGAGAAGAAGAAATGAAGGAAAAATGAGTGAATGGAAAGAAGAAGAAGAGGAGGAAGAGGAGATGGAAAAAAACCCCCCACAAACAAACGAGGTAAGAAAAAGAAAAGCAGAGGTCCTCACTTTCATGCGAGTCGTCGGCGTGCTGAGTGACACTGCTGCTGCCGCCGCCGCCGTTCAGTGATTCTCTACCGCTGGAAG